>PVJL010003197.1:30903-165985 GCA_004026885.1 Lyroderma lyra
CCAAGAATAAATTATCCAGCAAAATTATCTTTCAGATATGAAGGTGGAATAAAGACCTTCTCAGACACACAGAAGCTGAGGGAATTTGCCAGCACGAGGCCAGCACTCCAAGAAATACTAAAGGAGGCTCTTCAGCCTGAAACAAAACATCAGGAAAAATGGAACAAAGTTGGGGCAACAAGAAAGAAACAAAAATAAAACAAAAACAAAGAAATAAGTAATGGCCACAGGAAATCCTTACATGTCGATCATCACTCTAAATGTTAATGGACTGAACTCACCAATAAAAAAAACACAGAGTAGCAGACTGGATTAAAAAACAGAACACATCCATATGCTGTCTCCAAGAGACATACCTCAGCCATAAGGACAAATACAGACTCAGAGTGAAAGGGTGGGGAACAATACTTCAAGCAAATGGTAATCAGAGAAAAGCAGGAGTTGCCATACTGATATCTAATGAAAAAAACTTCAGGTTAAAAAAGATAGTAAAAGACAAGGATGGACATTACATAATGATAAAACACACAATATAACAATGAGAAGACTTGACACTAAACAATATATATGCTCCCAACCAGGATGCACCAAAATATACAAAGAAATTACTAACAGATTTGAAAGGAGAAACTGATGAACACACAATCATTGTGGGAGACTTAACACCCCACTAACAGCCATGGACAGATCATCCAAACAGAAAATAAATAAGGAAACATCAGCTCTAAACGACACATTACAGCAATTGGACATAATTGACATTTACAGGACACTTCATTCAGCAAAAAGAGACTATTCCTTCTTTTCTAGTGCACATGGAACATTCTCAAGGATAGACCACATCCTGGGACACAAAGTAGCCTCAGCAAATTCAAGAAGATCAAAATCATACCAAATGTATTCTCAGACCACAAAGCTTTGAAATTGGAGATCAACTGTAAAAGGAAAGCAGAAAAAAACACATATACATGGAGATTAAACAACAGCTTATTAAAAAAGGACTGGATAAAAGAACAAATAAAAAATAAGATTAAAAAATATATAGAAACTAATGACAATGAAAATACAATGTATCAGGATTATTGGGACATAGCGAAAGCAGTAATAAGAGGGAAATTTATATTACTACAGGCCTATCTTAAGAAACAAGAAAAATCACAAGTAAACACCTTATATCCCATCTTAAAGAACTAGAAAAAGAAGAGCAGACAAAACCCAAAGTCAGCAGAAGGAAAGAAATAATAAAAATTAAAGCAGAGCTAAACCAATTAGAGAACAGAAGGACAATAGAAAAAATTAATATTACGAAAGCTGGTTCTTTGAGAAAGTCAACAAAATTGACAAACCCCTGGCTAGACTAATCAAAGGACGAAAGGAAAGGACACAAGTATCCAAAATTAGAAATGAAAGGGGAGAAATTACCACTGATACCTCAGAAATACAAAGGATTATAAGAAAATACTATGAAGGACTTTATGCCACTAAATTTGACAACCTAGAAGAAATGGACAAGTTTCTAGAAACTTATAGCCTACCCAGACTGAACCAAGAAGAACTGGATAATCTAAATAGACCAATCGATAGCGAAGAGATTAAAATGACTACCCATAATCTCCCTAAAGGCAAAAGCCCTGGACCAGATGGTTTCACCAATGAGTTCTACCAAGCATTCAAGGAAGAATTAATGCCTATCTTCCTCAGACTCTTCCAAAAAATTTAAGAGGGAGCAATACTTCCTAACTCATTGTATGAGGCCAACATTGCTCTAATACCAAAGGCTGGTAAAGACAACACAAAGAAAGAAAACTATAGACCAATATCTCTGATGAACACAGATGCAAAAATCCTGAACATGATATTAGCAAACAGAATACAACAATGCATCAAAAAGATCATATATCGTGATCAAGTTGGATTCATCCCGGGAGCACAAGGATGGTTCAACATATGAAAATCAATCAATGTGATACACCACATAAACAAAATCAAAGATAAAGACCATATGGTCATTTCAATTGATGCAGAAAAAGCTTTCAACAAGATACAACATCCATTTATGATCAAAACACTAAATAAAATAGGTATAGAAGGAAAAGTATCTCAACATAATAAAGGCCATATATGAGAGACCCTCGGCTAACATCATACTGAATGGGGAAAAGTTGAAACCTATTCCCCTAAAATCAGGAATAAGACAGGGATGCTTCCTGTTACCACTGCTATTTAATATAGTACTGGAAGTTCTAGCCACAGCAATCAGGCAAGAGAAAGGAATAAAAGGTCTCCAAATTGGGAAAGAAGAGGTCAAATTGTCACTATTTGCAGATGACATGATCCTTTATATAAAAAATTCCAAAGATTCCACCAGGAAACTATTAGAAACAATAAATGAATATAGTAAAGTCACAGGATACAAATCAATGTACAAAAATCAACAGCATTCCTATATACAAACAATGAATCCACAGAAAAAGAAATGAGGGAGTCAATTCCCTTTGCTATCACAACAAAAAGAATGAAATACCTGGGAATTAACGAAAAACGTGACAGACTTATACATGGAAAACTATAAGACACTTTTGAAAGAAATTGGAACAGACTTTAAGAGGTGGGAAAATATTCCCTGTTCATGGATAGGAAGACTTAACATTGTTAAAATGGCCATTCTGCCCAAAGCAATCTACAGATTTAATGCAATACCCATCAAAATCCCACAATCATACTTTCGTGAAATAGGTAAAAGAATTAGTAAATGTATATGGAACCATAAAAGACCTCGAATTGCCAAAGCAATACTACATAAAAAGAATAAGGCTGGTGGCATTATACTTCCTGACTTCTATTTATATTACAAAGCATCAATAGTCAAAACAGCTTGGTACTGGCAGAAGAACAGAAATATAGACCAATGGAATAGAACTGAAAACCCAGAAAGAAACCCACAGATTTATGGATAAATAATTTTCGATAAAGGAGCTAAAAACATACAATGGGGAAAAGACATCCTCTTTAGTAGGTGGTGCTGGGAAAACTGGAAAAACATATGCAAAGGAACGAACCTGAGCTGTGAACTCTCTCCATATACAAAAATTAACTCAAAATGGATTAAAGACCTTCATATCAGACATGCAACAATAAACTGTATAGGAGAAAACATTGGTACTAAACTTATAGGACTCAAGGAAGACTTCATGAACCTGACCTCAAAGGGAAGTAAAAATAAAAATAAATGAATGGGACTATATCAAACCAAAAAGCTTCTGCACAGCAAAAGAAACCATTAACAAGGCAAAGAGACAGCTAACTGGATGGGAGAAAATATTCACAAATAACACATCAGATAAGGGTCTAATATCTAAAATATATAAAGAACTAATAAGACTTAACAACACAAAAACAAACAACCCAATTAAAAAGTGGGCAGAAGAACTAAACAGACACTTCTCCCATGAAGAAATACAAATGGCCAGCAGACATATGAAAAAATGCTCATCCTCATTAGCTATCAGGGAAATGCGAATCAAAACCACAATGAGATACCACCTCACACCTGTGAGAATGGCTATTATCAACAAGACAAGGAATAACAAGTGCTGGAGAGGATGTGGAGAAAAAGGAACTCTGGTATACTGCTGGTGGGAGTGCAAACTGGTACAACCACTGTGGAAGACAGTATGGAGGTTCCTCAGAAAATTGGGAATGGAGCTACCATTTGACCCAGCAATCCCCCTTCTGGGGATCTACCCAAAAGACTTGAAAACCTTAGTCCACAAAGACTTATGTACCCCAATGTTCATTGCAGCGCTGTTCACAGTGGCCAAAACATGGAAACAACCAAAGTGCCCTGCGACAGATGACTGGATAAAGAAGCTGTGGTACATATACACAATGGAATACTACTCAACTATAAGAAAAGATGAAATATTGCCATTTGCAACAAAATGGATGGACCTGGAGATCACCATGCTAAGTGAAATAAGCCAGACAGAAAAAACAAAGAACTGCATGACTTCACTCATATGTGGAATATAAAACTGAAAGCAACAAAGAGAAAAGAAATGAACAAACAAACAAATAACCCATGGACACAATCCATAGTTTAATGTTTATTTGGGGATGAGTGGGTTAGGTAGGGGAGAAAGGGGAGGGGGGTTGGGAGAGGAGGGAGGGGAAGTTAAATATAAGGTGATGGAAAGAGAAGTCACATTAGGTGGTGAACTTATTATACAACAAGGTGACAATGCACTGTAGAATTGTATGCCTGAAACTTATGTAATCCTTGCTAACAGATGTCACCCCAGTAAGTCTAACAATAAAAATGAATTAAAAAAAGAAAATAAAAAATATAAAAAAAATAAAGAATTTGTGTTTTGCAGAAAAAACAAACAAACAAAAAAAAGAAAACAATGTCTTCAGGGTGGAGAGGAGACAATAGGTTTAAGAAATAGAAGGGATTTGGAGTAACGGGACATGGAGACCATCTGGTTGTCCACCCTAGCTGACTACGTTGTTTCTGGATGGTGCTGCCAGTCACTGAGATAGGGAAGAGAAGAGGAGGAACACGAGAGGAGGCTTTGTGGAAGTCATGCCATATAGACTACCATACCCATTTTGCAGATGAAATAACCAAGTCTCACTCACTAGACTGTATGGTGGATGTGGATCCTGTCTATCTTATGTACTACCAATTCCCCTTTGCCATAAAGTAGATGATTAATAAAAATGCTTAATAATAAATGATTGAGGCCTAGAAAAAGTAAAATAGTGTATGTATGCAGTTAGAAGCTGTGAAGCTAGAACACGCACTCAAGTCCTCTTTATTCTTTCCAACACACTGTCTACCACATGCCAACAGTATCAGAAAAAGATTGACTCTCAGATTCTGAGGCAGAAGAGGAAAGTCTCATTGGTAGATATGAATAAGGGTGGGCTTGCTCCCTGAGGTCACATTAAGAGAGTATGTAATGTTTTTCCATTAATGTATATTTTGTGGAAGAGTTTCTTAAAGAAGATGTTCAAGAAAGATGCATTTAAGGCCATCTGAGAACCATGAGTTTTATCTCATTACTGACATATTCAGAATGAAATAGACTCCTCTCATTCTAACCTAGAAACCATAATTAGAAAATCAGGCAAAAATTTAAGATTTAAAGCTTCTTTACTATCTGACTGAATAGAAACTGATCTAAATCCCTGTTAGACTACTTTAAGTCATGCTCTTGTATTGTCTTTGCAAGCATCAGGGAACAACTCGTTACCATTTTATGTACAAGAATAATGAAAGTACTAGAAGATAGTATTTAATATCTCTCAGTCTTTAGTCCTTTAAGAGAAATAATGCTAATTGTCTAGCCTCCCTAATTTATATCATTCTTCCAATATTTTATTCTATCTTTGTTTCTTCTCAGCATCCCTTATTTCCTCTATACTCTTAAGCTGAGGGACCCAAAGGTTTTTGAGAAAATAATTATTTCTATGTTTTTGTTTCTTCTCTCATGTCAGACTAACAAGAATGTAAATGTTTTCAAAAATTAAACTAAGAGATACAAAGGAAGCAAAGAAGTAAAAACCATTGACTTTAATCTCACAGAATTGATCACTGCTGGTGGAAATATAAATTAGTACAGACACTAAGGAAAACAGTATGAGAGTTCCTATCATAAAAAAATTAAGAATAGAATTACCATACAATGCAATCATTCTTCTTCTGGATATCTACCCCAAAATTCCAAAAGTATTTATTCATAAAGACATATATACCCCTATGCTTATTATAGTATTATTTATAGTGGCCAAGACATGGAAACAACCAAAGAATCCCTCAATAGATGATTAGATAAAGAAGATATGGTATATGTATACAATTGGAATATTATATGACCCGAAGAAAAGATGAAATACTGCCATTTGTGATCATATGGATGGATTGTGAGATTATCACATTAAGTGAAATGTCAGACAGAAAAAAATCGAGAACCATATATGGCCTCACTCATATGTGCAATATAAAACTGAAAGCAAAAATGATCAAGACAAACACAGAAAGAAAAATTCATCTGTACAGACAATAGTTTAGTGGTTACCAGAGGGTAAGGCGGGAGGGGGAAAAAATAGAAGAGAGGAAAGGGGGCCAAATACATGGTGATGAAAGGAACACTGACTCTGGGTGGTGAACACACAATAGATGATATATTATAGAATTGTATACTTGAAACCTATATAATTTTACGAACCAGTATCATCCCAATAAATTTAATAAAAATTTTAAAAAATGAATTGATCACTGGGTATGGGAAACAGGATAAACTCTTAGCAATCCAAGAAAAATATTAGTGTGTAATTTAAGGACCAGATTGCAGACCTCAGAAGTATTTTACTACACTTGATCTTAGCCAAAAGGCCGAGAAATGATCAGAAGTGTTTTAGAAATTCCAGAAAAGTAATAGCATACCAGGGGTTGTTGAGGAAGAATTCAGGGACATTAATGAATATAGAGTGAGACTTAAAGAGCATCTAGGATTTAGAGGGGAAAAATAGGAAGGGGATTAAAAGGAGATAAAAATGGGAGGAGGCTGGAGTATAAAAATATCTGAAACAGAGACTTTATGTAGAAAATACATCTAAAATGCATCTAAGATATTTTTTAAAAATGTACCCCCCACAAAGCATTCTATTTAGGTTGTTAGTCATCCTGCCCATTATGGACACTATCTAGGTTGATGAAAGACATCATACTTCCTCCTCAAAGATGATCTTTTCATAAATTGATCTATTCGGCTTCAATAATAAAAAAAAATCATGTTAAAGTTTAATTCTATTTGTGCTCTTAATTAGCATTTTGACATTGAGTATACATGAAACATTATATAATAGGGCATAGTCGTCAGACTACAGAAATTTGATAGGCCAAGGACATGGTGGGACTTAATAAATATCTATTGAATCAACAGTAAAAAAAGAAAGGGAAAGAGAAAAAAGAAAGGATGGAGTTTGGAAATATCATTTCTCATTTATTTTTCAAAAGTTAGGTGAGTACTTATTTAAATCATAACTTAATTAGTATGTTGAATCCTATCTTTAGATTTAATTCATTATTTGCCATATCTTAATGAATACAGGGTACCTATTGGTATATTTTTATTTTCTTTTTTCAGACTAAGTATAGTTTTCCATCTTTTTCTAAAGTTTCTGAAACTCCCAATAGGTAACAAGAGTTATAACATAAGCAGTTCCATTATTTCTTTCAGGAATAGCCCAAATTTGAAATATCAAAAGACCACTCAAAAGTAATAGGGGAAAACAGCAATGATTTGGTTCAATATTACAATACTCTATATAATAAAACAAAAAATTCCAGGAAACATTAGTTGCAATCTACATGAACCACCAACTTTATATAAACCTTCATAGCTACAGAGGTAGAGAGGAGAGTAGAAAAAAGAATGTGAGAAGAAATAAGTAGTTATTTACAGGAATGAATTACTTTTCCCAGGGGTAAGTTATTCTGGAGCAGGAATGAACAGAAATCCTTTGCATAAGCAAGAACTGAGTAAGATAAACATTTCAGATGCTGTCAAAGATTTGGAAGACTATCTCAGCATTCCAGATTCTCCTGCGTTGTTGTATATTGTGGATATTCACCAGCCTAGAAACCAAAGTGGCCTGTTCTCAGAGTGACATCTGCAGTGATGGAAAGAGAAGTCACATTAGGTGGTGAACTAATTTTACAACAAGTTGACAATGCACTGTAGAATTGTATGCCTGAAACCTATGTAATCCTTGCTAACAGATGTCATCCCAGTAAGTCTAACAATAAAAATGAATTTTAAAAAAAATAGAGCAGGATAGCCTTGGGAAAGTCATTTAGTCCCTTTGAGTCTATTTCTTCATCTGCAAAGTAAAGGTGGAAAATATTGAATACCTGCCTCTTAGGATGGTTGTGCTGGTGAGAAAAAAAAAAAAAAGACAGTGTCTGCAAAAAGCCTGGGTGTCTGACATATAGGAGCTCAGTAAATTGTAATTTGCATGAGTTCTTAAGCAACTGTAATAGGGCTCAACTTCTCCCACTTCACTGTGGCAAGAGGAAAAGGCCTCCTTACCTCGCTGAAGACAATCAAATCAACCTGCTAATTCCAAACAGAATTAAGGAATATCTACATGGAAAAGTTAAAGCTAGAACCAATTCTCAATTATCCAATGCAACGAAAGCAAGACATACAGTAGTCTCTCTTTTTCCATAGTTTTACTTTCTATGGTTTGAGTTTCCACTCAGTCCACTGTAGTCTGAAAATACTAAATAGAAAATTCCAGAAATAAACAATTTACAAGCTTTAAAATGTGCACTGTTCTGAGTAGCATCAGGAACTCACGCCATTTCTCTGGGCTGTGAATCATCCCTTTGTCCAGCATATCTACACTGTATACACTGCCCATTAGTTGCTTAATAGCTACCTCATTTATCAGATCAGATATGTGAGAGAGAGAGAGAGAGACCACAATCACATAATTTTTGTGAATTGTTGTGGTTTTATTGCAGTATATTGTTATAGTTGTTCTATTTTATCATTGTTGTTAACCTCTTACTGTGCCAAATTTATAAATTAAACTTTATCATAGGTATGTATGTATAGAAACAAACGTAGGGTTGTGTCCTATCCATAGTTTCAGGTCTTGGAATATATTCCCCCACAGGTAAGGGAGGGTTACTGCCCCTGAGGAGGGAGTACAAGTTTTTTTGTTCTACTTCTGTCTTTGGTTTCAGCTCCTCACCTCCCCTTTAACAACTCCCAGCCTCCACTCCAATTCACCTACAATCTATCATTCTTTCCCTCACATCTACCACCCACCACACTTATTTAGCTTTTCTCAAATTCTAAGAAGTTTCTTATTGAAAAAATAAGGTTCAGGAAAAATCTAAAATTCAAATAAATTTTTTTTCTTTCCAAGACTCTATACAATATGAAGGGCAAACTCTCTCCGCCTAGACCTTGATCATGACATACATAGAAAGTCTCAGATCTGTCCATGTGCTGCGCAGAACTGTAAATGGAAATGTTGTTTTGAGATTTTTCAAAATACGGTTAAAATATACATGAACGATTGGAGAGAGTCTTCTATTTTTAGTTATGTAAGATTATATAAACCTCAAAATCTAACATGTTTTTAAAATGTGCAATGTATCAAGAGTAAGCTTTTAAAAAAATCTCAAATCCATGTAATATGCTGTTGATAAAATCTACTTGGCAGGCTGAAGATAAAAGGTCTGGAGTAGAGTAGCTCTAGAGAGACACTGTTTTTTTAAACCTTTGACATGTTTTATAGCCACAGAAATGGTTCTGGACACAGTAATGTTAAAACTATTCAAAAGCTAAATATCTTATTTGCATAATACAAATACAGAAAAATTTGCAAATGAATCCTTTGCCAATGTTTTTAGTTACAGATATAATGGTGTTGAGGGAACCACCTCAGGTCATAAATACTGAATAGCATCAATAACCCTTTCCTATGAAGTCTAGGGGAAATTTGTGAAGTATTAAGTTTGTCTTAAGATTCTTCCACCTTCGAGTCCTGTAACCTCCCTAGGCCTACTCTTATTACATGATTTCAAAAATATCACCTGATAAATCACTGAGAAGGGTAAATTAGTTTATGTCCAATCTCTTACATGAGTGCTTGCATTAGAAGAAAACTAATTAGCAGGAAGTATCCTACCCTCAAAGAACAAATCTCTAATGGTCAAGTTTCAGATGTCATCATATTTGGGTAGGGGATTATTTGAGTGAGAGAACATTTTTCAGCACAGGATTAGAACTAGAAGTATATTAGTAGTAATAATTGCCTTCTAATCCATTTCTCAAATTTTGATCACGAGGTCACCTGTACTATAATCATCAAAAATACCCATTTAAAAAAAAAAGGGAAGAGTTTCCAGGCCCAATCCCAGAATCATTAAATCAGAATCTCTGGGAGTGAGGTATTTACAACTTAGAAAGAGAAGACAGATGGTCATCAAATACAAATGAGTATTATTATCCCAAGTTTGGAAATCAGATTATACCTTAGACAAAAGCTTGGGGTTTCCATGCATTGATTGGTCTTTCAGTATTAATTGTGGCATACAAGAATAGACATTTTATTTTAAATTGGTAGCACTATATAAGGAACCAAACTTTATCTTCTGCTCTTACCAGGCACGCCAGCTTGGATCCAGAAGTTAATGTCTGTCCCTTCTCCAGCACTAAAGACCTGTGTGATATTGATGGGCTGCAGCAGGTTCATGACCTCCTTCATGATGGCCCTGGCCTTTTCACTGCCAGTGAACTGCAGCCCAGAGGGTAAGAAGGTTCCCGCGTCGGACTCCATCACCAGGCTATATTTGGAAATATTTGCCTAAACAAAAGAGAAAAGCGTTTGGTTTATTTCTGTTGCTTCTTTGCTTTCTCCTTGGGAACTATCAACAACAATAATCAAATACTTCATCTCCTCACCAGTTCCTGCCAAAACAGTTCTTGCTCTGCCTGACTTAGGGTCTGGTCTGCCAATTACCTAACTCCTCTGAGATGTACAATTACTCATACTGGGATTTGCCAAACTCAAGTTGACTTGGAAAGATTTAAAAATATAATGAAAAGAAACGTAAGTCCTATAGTAAAATTATTCAGTTATTCCTACTAGCCATAGTATACTTTCAACCAATTTCTCAAGTGCCTACTGTGTACCAGGATGCAATTCCTTCTGTATGGTGGCAGATACTGAGATAGTATTAGTGATGTTCAAACAAGAAGGTATGCTTTGTGGATTTATTTCTCAGCACTTCTTTTCTCTAAATAGATATTCTATCTTATTTTAATTGTGAGTTCTGCTGAATCTTAAAGGTATCAAACTGACAGGTTTATCTTGGGTTTCTGATGTTGTTTTTCCATCTGTTGAATCTCCAGAGAGGGAGGTAACAGAACAACATGAAACACTGCTGTCTCTGGTGTGCAACCATAGCACTCTAATCCCTGGCAACACTGCCAGGCAGCTAATTTGTAAACTCTTTCTAGTTGGAAAGCACACAGTGATTTCATGCAGCCAATATCATCACTATAAGAGCTTAGAATACAAGAAGTTCTAGCCAGATTGCACAGCTAAATTGCCACACTGACCTAAGACTTGCAAGTTTAAGATCTTTCAGACTGGCCTGGCCAACTCTTTCCCAGGAGCCATCCACTTCAAGACTGGTGAAGTACTATCAACAACTACCCAGTTGAGTTATTCCCAAGCTATTCTTGGATGGTACGGTATTTGTTCCTCATTATTCACACAGTAAAAATCAATAATAACATTTGTACAGTGCTTCCAGAGAGGTTTCACATTTGAAATCTCCTTTGATCTTCTTCTATAATCCATAGAGTACACAAAGCAGCTTTATGGTTGATGCTATTTTATAGAAAAGGAACTGAAGATCAGAGAGGTCAAATGATTTGCTCTAAGTCACACAATTGGCAAATGGTAGAGCCGAGTCTGAAATCCCATTCTTTCCAACACTCCACATCACCACTGTTAGCATGGGGTAGAGTGAGACGTACACTTGTTCTGAATTAGAATGATATTTTCACTTACGTAACAATTTGAGGGATGCATTTTCTTTTTCTAAAACAGATTCCTTTTTACAACCATTTTCTAACTATTGCCATGGAAATGTACTGTTGCTACAAGGGCAAAAGTAGTGGGGAGTTCTAATGGAGGATGTTGCCAGCATTTATAGCCCTGAACAGGTTGGCCCAGGGATGCCAATATTTTGTTGTTGTTGTTGTTAATGGTGAAAAAGTTAACAAAGCAGAAGTTTGCTCATATTTTTACTCTCACTTCTAAGAAATTTCTGTCTTTATAGTGATTATTAGAGAAAGACCCAAGGCATTTATAATAAAAAGTGCCACCTCAGTTTTCCACTATGGCTACTACACAATTAACATAATTAATAATATGCAACTATTTGCATTAATGCCTTACATTCAGGGCTCATTTAATTAGCACACTGATGCCAGTTCTACAGGTTGACATGTTCTAACACTCTCTCCTTGTATGTTATGTAACCCCCACTCCACAGTCTCTCTGTTCCCTGTGAAAAGAATAAAAACATCACACCTATCTGCATATGAAAACAGAATCAGGTATCTCATATGGGAGAGTTCCTGTATTGCAGGCAGATCCCATCATTCCAACAAGAAAATTAGGCAAAGTGCTCCTAATTGTGTACTATTTAGGTCAAAAGTGGAGGTAGGTAGCAGTGTAGCTGTTGGGCCCAATACTAACGAGCTGCCTAGTGAGGTGGACACAGAGCTGGACTTGCTCTATACTATTGCTGACTCAGCAACTGCTATGCTGGCCTGCCAAGGGGGCTCTGTCCCTGTGTCATGTCACTTTGGCCTTTGGCTTCTCCATCTGTAGGTTGGGACAAATGCTTTTTTTCCAAAGCTTGAATAATGAGCCTGCACATATGGAGCTTTGAGCACCTTTAAGGATGACTTTTGTAGACTGAAATGAAAGTGATTGCATGAGTTGAACTTGCCAGGATGCCTAGCAAAATGTGCATTAAGGGCTTGTCCCCTTCAACTGCAAATGAACAGATGTCCTAGGGACAGGGGCCCTCCACAGTTTGTGAGTGTCCTGCACAATGTCACAGGATATTGATAGGAACACAGAGAATAATGTAGTCAAAGGAGCTTTCAAAGGTGTCATATGCCATATATGTGGCAGCCAAGTTAGCAGAGAAACAGTTTGAGCTTTGGAATTATTCAGACTGTGTTTGAAACTCGGATGAACCAGTCCTTGCCTCTGTGACTTTGGTCAGTCTGGTTAACCTCTCAGTTCTTCCTCTCAAAGTGGGCATGATAACAGTAGCCAGTTCATAGAGTTGCAAGAAAGAATGGATTGTAAATTCTGGTGCATAATTAGCACTTGATAAAGCAGTTGTTGTCTTACGACCAAGTACCTGTACCTCTTGAATTTTCATGAATGGTCTCCATTAAACTATTCTGTTAGTTGCTTATAATGACGATAGGGAGCATTTTTCCGGTGCTTCCTACATGCCAGATGCTTCCTCCATGTAATGCTCACATTCTATAAGGTTATTATTACCATGGTGCCAAAAAAAAGCATACACATTTTAAGAAATGTTAACCATGTATTACTTTTCAAGGTTGAATTGAATTACCATAGCAAATGTGTAGTATGATGTTAGTTCAAAAGATGGCACTAATCAAATGAATGCTAGTGTCACCATGTGACAGGCAGGTCAGTCAAAGAAAATGGCAGAAGCATGGTTGTCATTTGAGGAGCACAAGACCCATTTTGAAGGGGTATTTGAAATTTGAGAAGTTTGTTTGAGTTTCCCCCAGGTTCTCCTTGACTTCTTAACCCCCTGACTTCTACCTATGGGGGACCTTAGAGGATGTCGTTTACCATAGGAAACCTGCTACACTGGCGGTACTTGGGCAAGCATTGAAAAGAAATGTGCAGTGATACAAGTGGACACTTTGATAAATGTTGCTCAAGTAGTAGTTCACTATAATCAGAAATGTCTGGATGCTAATAGTAACCACTTTGAGCAGCTCTTGTAATTGTAGAAGTCAAATGTGACTTGTATTCATCTTTTGTTATTGGTATATATTGAGTATTACAATTTTAATATAGTTTTTTCCTGTCTTAAAATGTGTATATATATATTTTTGGCACCCTCTATATTTCTTATTTTACTGGTGAAGCATCTGAGGTTTAGGCAGATTAACTAGCTTTCCCAGGGTTACCTATAGTTAGTAAGTGGGGCAGCTAGAATTCAAATGTAGAGGTCTGCCCTGCATGCCTATACTTTGCACCCTGCCCCACCACTGCCCTGTCTCCTAAGTTTACTCCCAAGTGTAAGGTCACAAGTCCTCACTTTTAATGTAAAACACAGAGACAGTAGTTAAATATATAGAGTTTGAAATTTTTCTATAATCATAATACAAAATCTACTTGGACAGAATTTACTGTCTTTGTTAATGAAGTAATTTAATTAAGCAATGAGAATAAAAAAACCAAAAACAAAACAACTTTGCTCTATAATTTCCTTCCAACTATGACTAAAAATCTTAAAATAATAAAATATCTTTTCAAGTTCAATTAGGATGTACAGATTACAGTGAACCAGAATTCTGGCATAGGTAGACATGTTTGATTTCTATGCATGTAGAATTTTATTAGTGCTGTTAACATGATGGCAGCATTCTATTGTTTTCTATTTGTATATAAACATCTCCATATGTTTCCAATAAAGAACTAAGAAAACAAACCACCCACCATCCATGACACTGCTTTTTCCTCCGCTTTTATGGTATCATTGTCTAATTGTTAGCATATGGTGAAGGCGTTGGGGAAACAAAATGTCTCTCCACAAAGAAACAGAATGAATAAGGCAGCCACTGTGCTGTTGGACCTGCTGCTTCTCAGGAACGTGTTGTCACATTCATGTTCCTTACTATGCCATGAGTTGGGGACACACTCAGTGTAGACTTGAAAAGCTGATTACAGCTAGTGACAGTGGAGCAGATCCATGCTTGTTTCACTCAACCCATTTTAGCACACATAAGAAGATACTTATCTTCTTGTTTACAGGGTATAGGAAGAAACCTCCTTTTAAAGACTGAATGCTTTATTGCTAAGAATATTGCTTGAGACAAGCTGAGACATACAGATGAAGAGGCTCAAAGATAACCCCCAGTTTGCCCTCTTAATAAAGAGAAACACTTTTTTATTAGGAGCCATTGAAACTGTCTTTCATTGCCATGTAATGCACATAATGCAACGTAGGGAAATGCTCCTGGATAACCTCCTCAGTTGGGATATTGGATTAGTTACTACCTGCTCAGGGTTGAGCATTCATAACTGTTTTGTGCTAGAATCACATCCCATCACACTTCTTTTCTTTTTTCTTCTTTTAAGGGTCAGTTCATTCTGCCAAAGAACAATTTGGTAACCATTAGCATTCCTTGAGCAAGATTAAAAAGAAAAAAATGTTTAAAATACATACTGCATGTTTCAAAAGCATATTCCCTAATAAAAACACAAAGATGATGTTTGTATTCTTTGCTATTTTTAAAATTCCAAGCAATTCTTCAGAAATATGGACCCAAGTTCAACATCTCCCTTTTCTCCAAACTTGGTTTCCTCTATGTCTTAAAGCTTTCATTTTCTCGTAACCTAGGTGACATGTCTTTGGTTTTGCTCTGAAGTGACATTACAGTCCCAAAATCAATGCAGAGAAAAAGAGACTCCAATTATTCAACTGAATCATGTAGCCTCCTCAATTCCATCCTCAAAGAAGTAAACTCTGCCCTGACACGGGGTAATCAGTCTTGGGACCACTGTCCTGCTCCAGTAAATGCTAATATTTTACAGATGATGGTGGTGATGCTGTTTGATCAGGTGGTGGGCTCCAAACAAGTTCTCAGAAGCAAATCATCTAATGATACTGAGTGCTGAGTTGTTGCAATTATCTCTTCCAGCTGTGCCAATGACCCTGGCATTCTTAGTTCAAGGAGTGAAGTTGGGGAGAAGGGCTCTTCACAGAGTGTCAGCTCAAAACAGCTATCAGGCTTGGGTGATAGGTGAAGGAGTATCTGCCTGCAGTGCAAAGCCAACAATGGTTTTACTTTCTGGTCAGGTCCACCCTGACGTTCAGACTGCTATTTCCAACACTTTCCAACATTCAGTTTTGAACAGCCTCCGGTACCCAAGGGAGAGCCAGGAGAGGGATGATGACAAAGTGGAGTGCCATAAGCTATTTTTATTTGACAGCTAAACTGGCGGCAGCTTGCGGAAATAGGCAGTCTCGGCTAAGTTACTTCAGCACTAAAGTTGCAGATACCTATTGTGGTTTAGCCACCATGCTCCCTGGAAATGGGGACAGAATAAAGGATTTCTGGAGATCTCTTTTCAGCCTTATCATTCTCTGTGTGTGTACAGGGTTCTGCTGTGAGACAAACCTGTGTTTTCAGGCAATCCAATTCTTATACTGTCATCCAAAGCACTCTAAATCTCAGTGATTTCTCCTATTCAGCTGGTTAAAGTCCACAGATAGTTCTTAAACATACTGAAAACACAAGATCCCTCTATAAATATCACTATGGTAACGCTAGTGAGCCAGAGGCTGACATGTGGCATGAACACAAGCTAAAAGAAAAAAGCATTTTTATTTATATTATCTAGGAAGTATGACTGTACTCACATTTCTTTTAGAAATAAAGGAACACACTAGCCAAGGTATTTGGTAGATAAACTTAAAAAAGGTTTCCATGGCAAGTTAATGTCTGTTTTCATTTTATTCCTGCATGTGGAAGCAACATCATCAATAGCTACAATCAGTGGGACTCAAGCTTTCCACAATGAAATTTTTATTCCTTTAATGTAATTCATAGGTCAAATTTTCACATTACTAGTTTCATATACACTTCAATACTGCAACTGTAGAAGAGAAATCTCCAACACGGCTGGCTTTGTGGAAACAGCGCCTCTGCCTTTTTCACTCTCTCTCCCTCCTGCTCACGTCAGGCTATCTTCTCGTCCCCACTGCACTCCCATCCTCCCTCAGCCTCCACATGTAAGAATTAAATCGGCTAACCAAGGAACGCTTCCTTCAGGCAGTCTTCCTTCTTTGACACTGAAACAAACTAACTACGCATAAAGACATGTTTCTTGTTTTTGATGGGGCTGTTTTAGAAGTAAGACAATGGCTTCTAATCTCCTGTTGTCTGGGAACACTACAGAGTCTTTAAGTCCCTTTCTGAGGTTATAAGAGACAGCTGAGTTCATCTTCTAAGTACAGAGGTTGGGTTACTTCTTTTAAAAATATAGTACATATTTTCTTATTCTGCAAAAAAATAGGCTACTCTACATGTGAAAACTGAAATATTCACACAATCCGAGCGCATATTCTATTAAAACATAATTAATCATTAATTTCTTTATAGCCTGCCTAGAGAGAAGCACTTACAGCATTTTTGGATTATGGCAATATCTGTATCTGCTTTACTTCATCAAGCACTCTTTACTAATATTAGTAAAGATTCTGAACACAGTTTTAGAAGTAATTTTGTTTTCTTAAGCATGCCTTTCTTTGATGTCTCTAAAGCACAATAGTGGGTCTGAAACATCCTGAAAAACAGTGATACTCATGTGTGAGTTTGAAAGCTCTTGGTCTATTCAAAGTAACTTCATGCAGTCTCTCTCCTCTAGCCTTCCATGCCCAACATGCCACATCCCTATTTAATACACTAGGCTATTGTCCTTTATTCAATTTTTTTTTTTTTGTAGTACGTGGGTAGTTCCCTGGCTGGGATCGAACCCAGGCCACAGCATTGACAGCGCCAGTACCGAAGCCTTAAGCCACTATACCACCAGGGAACTCCCCAATTTGTTTTTTAATACCCATCTTGTTCCTGAAAGAATTCAAGGCTTCCTACTAGTGAAGATCCTAATATCATATTTAAAAAACTCTCAACACCCCAATAAGTCTAACAATAAAAATGAATTTAAAAAAAATAAAAAAAATAAAAAAATAAAAAAACTCTCAAGAACTAAGAAAATGCCATGAAGGCAGGGATCAAATCTGTGTGGATCTCTGTCACATCTTCAGCTTAAATAATAGAGCTCAGAACATAGTAGGTGATCAATAAATGGTTAAGAAAAAGAAAAGTCATCCCAGGAAAATCTGACATGATACCCCAACAGCAACTTGAGGATATAAGTTAGCTATAGTACATGCTGCCAGGGTGAGAGGAATGACTGATGTTTTACAGAGCTCTCATTATCAAGAAAAATAAATCATAGCACCAGCTTCTTAAAAGAAAGCAACAATTTTTACAGCATTCAATTCAAAGAGAATTACTATGTGGTTCTTTATATGAGGAACATATAATGGACAGTCTCCAATAACAGTTTTACAAAAGAGGCAGAAACACCTTTCCTAATACTATTTTCTCCAAATTGATCCTCAAGTAAAGCAAAAAGCAAAATACTAAGTTATTATTTCAGTAGAGGTATTTGTTTCTTCAGAGAGTAAACTGTATTTCTTCAACAATTATTGAGATAGAAACAGAGGACTAGGGTAAACAGTTATGCCTGTTTACTCCGGGTAGTCTAGTTTATATCCTTGGTATGGTCGTTAAGAGTGCCTCCTTTCCCTCATAAATGTTCCCTGGTTTTAATAGTAAACCATACCATTGGCCACCTGTATGTCCTCTTTGGAGAAATCTATTTAGGTCCATGAATAGTGCCAGGTGGGTACTAAACTAATTGGGGGAATCACTTCATAAATTATATAAATGTCTAACCAGTGCTGTACATCTGAAACCAATATAAAATAAGACTGAATGTGAAAAATAATAATAAACCATACTGCCATTCTACCTTCGAAAGAATTTGTACATAAAGATGACTGAGGTAGGATTGGTTCCTTACAAAAGGGCAAACTTTAACAGCAGAGGTAATAACTAGATGTTATATTAAATGTGATGAATTTTATGAAAGAGACATATAAAAAGGGCATGGGGGGGGCAACTGCTGCAAAAGTTGTGGAGAGCTTGACAGAGAAGGTAGTGTTTGGTCTGAGTGAAGGTCCTTGACTGCAGTTCTCCAATGAGAACAGAGATCTTGCTAATTCATTTAGTACATCCCCAGGCCCTAGCCAAGAGGTATTTAATAATACTTGTGAAACTAATAAATGATATTATTCTAAGCATCCAAATAATGTTGTACAGATATGTAGTTTTCTAAGAGAAGATCAGAGCTTAGGCAATCTCTAAAAAAATAAAAATAAGCACATTCTATTAAGAATCCCATGCTCAAATATCAATTGTTCCTCCTAGAATTTTTGTAGGAGGTAGCAAAAAATTCAAGATAGAGGTCACTAGTGAGTATTAAATGGCAAATACCTGATGGAGCTGCATTTCACACTTCCCTCCCTTGGCCCCTTGGGGCCTCACACGTTGCTCTCCTCATGCCCCACCAGATACTCCCCCTTATTTTCCTTGGTGAGTTTTCTCATATATCTGATCTCCAGATGTTGGGGTGGTTGTCAAAACCAATCTAAAGGACTCTTCTTTCTTTTGTCCACATTTTGTCTATTGGTGCTCTCAGCTAGCCTCACGATTTTAAATAAATCTATACAGTAATGAGGTTCCTCTCATATTTCCGTGCTCCCTTCCTGAACTCCAGACTTACATCCAACAGCTACTCAGCATCTCTACTTAAATATCTAATAGTAGTTTTCCATTGTTGTGACAAATTGCCACAAATTTAGTGGCTTGGAGCAACACAAATGTATTTTCTTACAGTTCTGGAGGTTGTAAGTCTGAAATGAGTCACACAGGGCTAAAATCAAGGTGTTGGCAGAGCGAGTTTCCTCAGGTGGTTCTAAGGGACAATCAGTTTCCTTGCCTTTTCTAGTTTTTAGAAACTTCCCCCAGTCCTTGGCTTATGGCTTCTCATCATATTTCCTTTTGCTTCTGTCATCACACCACCTTCTTCTACCTGAGGGTCCAACTCAGTAAATAGCAAATCTATCCTTACAGTTGCTGAGTCTAAACATTTTGATAGCCAAAACTTCTTGACTCCTTGCTTGCTGCTAAAACAAAAAGCAATCTTCCAGCAAATCCTGTTGGCTTGATTTTCAAAACAAGGCTACTCGCCAACAATGTCTCACTAGCTCCACTGTTCTCACCTGGTCCAAGCCACTGTCATCCCTCATTGGCAGTATTGCAATAACTTCCTGTCTCTTTGTTTCAAGTCTTATCATGCTTCAGCCTATTCTCCACACAGAGGCCACTGTAATCCAGTTAAAAAATATAAGTCAAAAAGTGCTACTCCTCTTTTTAAACACTTTACATTGCCTTAATCTCACTCAGGTTAAAAGCCAAAGTCCTTACAAGATTAAGGCTGCAGATACAGGGCCTGACCTTCCATACCTTCTCTTACCTCATTTCTTATGAATGTCAACTTCACTTTCATTGTTCCAACTACTTTCCATTCCTCAACAATGCTTGGGTCCCGGAGGTTTTGAACTTGTTACTTCCTCTGTTACACTCTCCCTCTGAGTAGCTCTCATTTCCTCCAGGCCTCTGCTGAAATGTCCTCTTCTTAGGGAAGTCTTCCTGATCACCTTAAACAAAAGAAGACTTCTCCCAAAACTCCTGATAGTAGTATGTAAGTCCCTTATTCTGTTTTATTTTACTCCTGTGTATCAATAACAAGTGTTTATTTTTATTGTCAATCTCCCCTGGGAGAATATATTGTCACTGGCTGTAAGGACTATTCTATTTTGTTTATTGCTAGTGACATATAATTTAATGGCTATAAACCTTCCCTTCTCTGTACATATGCCCCTCGGTGATGTGAGTTTGTCACTCCTTTAATTGAGGTGCAATCTTTTTCTCCACTCTCTGAATTTAGTGGCCCTGTGACTTTCTTTGACCAAGAGATTTCTGCAGAAGTGACCATATGTGATATCAGAACATGGGCCACAAGAAAGCTTACAACTGTCACCTTGAACTTTTACTGCCCCCAAACTGATATGCAAAGAAGACTGGGTTAGCCTCCTTGAGGTTGAGGTACCACATGGGGAGAGCATCCCAACTGACAACCAGTACCAACTTCCACACATGTAAGTGCAACCATCTTTGACCAGCCAGCACAGCCAAGCTGCTGGATGACCACAGCCTTAGTGACTAGATAAAATGCAGGATGCCCAGTTCAATTTGAAATTTAGATCAATATATTTTTTAGTACAGGTATATCCTATGTGATATTTAGAAGCATGTAGACTCCCTAATAACAGGGGTCTCCCTAATGATAGGGTGCCTTGAATAGCATTAAGACAGGTGCTCACTAAATATTTGTTGAATGAGTGAACATTCTTTAAGATTCATTAAGAGGAAATTTATTTGTTTATATATAACCTGGATATGTGGGAATGTTGAAATTTTATTATTAAAAGAATTAAAGAGTCCGATTTGTAATCTTACCCATGAGTTAGATCATCCCTCCTCTGCTGATGTGGGTTCAGAAGCCCATGCATGAATAAAGCCAAAACCATTTCCAACAAGCACCTTAGTATCTGCTGAAATGACACAGTTGCTTAGTTGAATTCTTTACCAATAGAATGGGGAAAACATGATCTTGGCCAGGAAGAATCTGGGGTCAAGAGTTACTAGCTGTTTGGTTTTGTGATTAAAGAAGCCTCAAGTCATCTGTACAATACTGAATTGAACCTAAAAGAAGGCTGAACAAGTTAGCCACAAAACCATCTCATTGAACAAAATCAATCCGTTTCTGGAATAGATAAGTAGTGCATTCAATGGCATTTAGGGGCTGATGGCTACAATGACGATAAATAAGAGAAAGAAAGGAGAGATAGAGACAATAGGAGCAAGAAGGAAACTCAGAGATAATGACTCCCAGTGAGACGCATGAAGATGGGATAGAGGAGGCCTATGGAGAATGCTGACCCCGGGGACAAGAGGATCTTCAAGATGAAGAGATAGGAACTCATGGGGCACTGTATTACCTGGACAGCAAAATTAGCAATCCCAGTACTAAGAGCGTAGAAGCTGAGCTTCCATTAGACTTAGGGCAGAGGTGTTGAGAGAACAGAAAGTATTATTATCAACAGAGATGCAGCATTTTTATGGAGCAAAGTTCACGCCCATGGCTATCTCAACTGAATTCCAGACTCCTTTACGAAGCCGTATACTTGAGCTCTCCACGTGAATGTCTAATATCTCATTTAACCTGTCCAAAACTGAACTCATGATCTCTACTTCATCCCCCTCTATGCAACTCATCCCATTTTAGTTGCTCAGACCCCAAACTGTGAG
The DNA here is from genome assembly GCA_004026885.1 of Lyroderma lyra. Lineage (NCBI taxonomy): Eukaryota > Metazoa > Chordata > Mammalia > Chiroptera > Megadermatidae > Lyroderma > Lyroderma lyra. The sequence continues at coordinate 52,800 of PVJL010003197.1, forward strand.
GTCATATTTGACTTCTCTCTTTGTCTCACACTCTACATACAACCCTCTGTCAGATTCTGTTGGCTCTTTCTTTAAAAATACATCCAAAGTCTGACTTCTTACCCCTCCCACTGCTATCATTCTGATCCAAGCCACCATCATCTTTCACTTGAGTTACTGCCAGTTCTAGTCCCTTTTCAGTCTATTCTCAGACCAGCTTCCAGAGTGATCATTTTAGAGTGATAAATCAGATCATGTTATTCCTCTGATCAAAAGCTTCCAGTAGGTTCAATCTCACTCAGAGAAAATGGTCCATGAGGCCTGACAGGATCTGGGCTCCTTTATATTGATGATCTCTTGTCCTACTATTAATACTTTTCCTTGAGGACAAAAAAGGGGCCATGTACTAAACCCGACAAGCTTAGGGGAGGCCAGCATGGCAGTCCTTACAAACTCAAGAGACTGAAATTAACCACGTAGGATGATCTGAACATAAAAATTCCCAACTAAAAACAGGTCATGGCGGGTAGTCACAACCTTGGCCTGTAGCTTCCTTGATAAAGGTCAATTTTTAACCTTAAGTGAGCCTGTCTATTATCTTTTTGCATCTAAGATAAAATGCCCTTACAATGTCAGAGTAACCCCTTTTTCTGGACCCCTCAGGACACAACCTACCACACCAGAGCAGACTAAGCAGACTATAGAGTCCTTCATTGTTATCTTATTCCTCACATACCATCTCTACCTGCTGTAAATGTTAATTATTAACTATCCTGTGCTCACCAATGTAAAAGATGTGTCTCTTCATTTTACTTTTTACCCAATCCCAGAGATTTCTCCCCCTTGCTTTTTCCCCAGTGGATTTCTTACCAGCAATTGTCATCAGTTTGGCTCAAATAAACTCATTAGAGTTCTCTACAGGTTTGGACATTTCTTACATCAACACCCTTCACTACTGAACTTCAAGCACTTTGGCTCCCTTGCTATTTCCTGAACGCCAAGTACTCTTCAATCTGCAATAACCCTTCACTTTGCAATAACTCTTCACTTTGCAGTAACTCTTCACTTTGCCTAGAATGCTCTTTTTTGGACATCCATGTAACTATCTTCTCAGGTCTTCACTTAAACCTTATCACCTCAGTGATGTCTTCCTTGCCCCTTACCCAACAAAAATTCAAATCACTCCCTCTCCACATACCCTATCTCTGTTTCCTGTCTTATTTTTCTTTTCAGCTGCTCTCTTCATCCAACATACCATTTTAGTTATTTACCTAATTTGTTATGAGTTTTTGCACTAGATTGAAAGATAAGAGCAGTTTAAAACAGTACCCAGAAGTTAGAAGGCTCTCAAAACACACATGCTGAGTGAAGAAATATATATATTTATGTGTTTAAAGAGTGTGTGTGTGTGTGTGTGTGTGTGTGTGTGAAACTAGGATGTAAATAGGTGCTATCTTGGATGACCTTGACGGTGGTGAAAAATAACAACAATGATGTGGTAGCTAGTGTTGGTGATAAGGCAACATCAATTTTTCACAATCTCTTTTTAATATTCTCAAGAAAGCATGGGGTTCAACAACTAGTGTTATTATACACTGGAACTTTAGTGCATATTTTATAAAGCTCTTAAAAATATGCATGTTTTTACAATATCCATTATAAATGCTAAAAATAAATACTTCCATGAAGGCTACATAGAATGATAGCAATAAAAGTGACCTTCAATGATCTAAATATAAGTAAAACATAGAAAGTTCCTCAATAATGGATTAATCAGATACTCTTATTCTGGAAGATGCAGCAAAGTCGTCTCCTCCTCGGATAAAGACAGGGCTGAGGCATCCTTGCAGAGCCTATCATCATCATTTTACCATCAAATGTGAGAGCCCTCAACATGCAAGACTTGTCAAAATATAGTGACCATCATTCAAAGGAGGCGGGGATGAACGATAACAACTGAACTACCAGGCAGGCATTTAATAGAATTTTAAAAGTATAAAATTGATTTTTAAAAATAAAAGCTTAAGGTTTGTTATGCTACAGTTAGTACATGAGGCTAATAATACATGGTGTATGTAATCAATACCACTGAGTTACAGAAACTAATAAATTCATCCTGAGACTACTTAGCACTTTAACAATTGCTTCCCATATTTTGTAAGCTTTAAAGGACCATAATAAAGACATGAGGCAATTTAGCTTTGAGAAGAGTTAAGATAATGTAATAGGTATAGTGTAGATTTAGATTAAAAGGAGGCTAAGGAATTTAGCAATTGTAAAAAAAAAATACTAATAGGTACCTGTATTGAGCCAAGGGAGGTGTAGAAAAACAATTTTCCTCATCTGAGAGAAGTAGTAAGTAACAGTAGTAATCACTTAAAGGTACAAGAAGAAAATACTACAGCGGAAAATAGCAAGTATGTCAGAAATAATGATCATTCTGGGAAGTCACCAGAGGACCACTTAAGGCAGGACTGAACACTAGAAATGCTCAAGGCAGTCAGGCACACAAACCTCTCCCTAAATTCCTCTTTGGGTATCTTCATTCTTCATTAAGGGTTTTACTGGTGTTCAGAGGAGAAACAGCTGATTAGGGCAACAATCCTGAGGGGTTATCTCAAAGTGTGGTGGGACCGCCATTCCCACTTAAATAACTGCGTCTGGAGCGTCGGAGGAGGAGATACACAGATGCTGATGTCATTTGACACACTTCTTGGCCATTAGGTAAAAAATATTAGGCAATTTACTTAATTACTGGATCTCAGTTACTCATTTGTAATATGGGGACAATAATAATCACTTTGCAGGTTTACTCTAAGGTCGGAATGCTTAATCTAACATCCTTTAGGGGTTCATAGACTTGGAGGTGGTCTGTGAACTTGAATGGAAAAAATTATGTCTTCACTTTCATTAACCTCTAAATGAAATTTAGAATTTCTTTTAATTATGACTGTGAGTAACAAACCACCATAGCAGAAACTATTGCTTCATTGCTGATAGAAATCACAGATATTTTCATATCACATTAGATTTGTTGTAGAAATCTCAAAATAACCTTTATGTTCATTGCCATTTTGAAATTACAGTAATAATTAGATAATACTGTAGAATCTTATTACTTTAAGAATTTTTAAAAAGCATATAATTATATCACATATTTAGTTTTAAATTTTTGATAACTATATTTTAGTAAAATTCACGTTCTCACAATACTTTGCACTTTATTTTATGCATCCAAAAACATTATTTGAGAGGCTGTCCATAGGTTTCACCAGACTGCCAAAGTGGCCCATGGCACAAATAATGGTTACAAACCCCTGCTGGGTAAGTGGGAGCTTTATTATTAAGGTCCTAATGATGATGATTATGATAATCCTGTTGTTATTATTACTAAACTCAGTAGAATTAGTTTGCTCTGGAAATTTGGATTGGAGACCTCATTCTGTCACATAATAGCTAAATAACCTTGGCAGAACATTTAATCTTATTGAGCTTCAGATCTTCAACAAAGGAAAGACTTATTAACAGGGTTTTTCTGAGAATTATATGAATGTATTATATGTATTCAAAGGTACACTGTATATCAAACTATTCAGTTCTCCCAAGACTTACTGTTATTATCACCAACAAGAGTGCCTAATAAGTAGCATGGCCATATAAATTATCATCCAAGTCAGGACACTTTTGAGAGTGAAAGATAAATTATGGCTGAACAAGGTATGGAAACTGAACTATCTCAGGTAAATCAAGAACCAAAGGTACTTAAATACTACTTTTCTCATTTGTTTTTGTATTTCCTGTTTCTGCCACTATAATATTCAAAAACACCAAATTTCCTTGATTATAAGAATCACATTTTCCCCTACTTTAGCAGTTGGAAGTTGGAATGCATCTTACTATGGATACATTCCATAAGATCCCTGTCAAATAGCAGGCAAAGAAACAAATGGTGCCATACGTGTACATTAGTTGTTCTTGTGCAAACTTCATCACACCTTACTCATTTGCATTAATATCAACACAGACTACTAAAAGTTAACTTGGAGTCCTAGTTATAGGTTGACCATATGTATATGTACTCTTTTAAATGAGACAGTACCACTTTTTTCATATTTCCTGACCATCCTGTCATTTTAATATGAATGTCAATTTTATCCTGTTTTTAATGTTTTTGTAAAAAAATTGAATGTGGGTTGTTTATTTATCATAAAGCTGTATGCTAATCATCGCACGCAGTAAAACTACTAGTGTGACAAAAGAGGAAGTTACATTACTTTATGCAGTCAGGGCCAGACTTCTTGAGCTAGTGATGATCAGACACCACTCCCTTGCTTGTCTGCAGCAGCGAGAAATTCAAGAGGCAGTTGCTAAGTCCCATTCAACATGTGTTTGGTAGCCAGGAGGGTCTCCATGCACGTGAACCACTGAACAAGCTCACCTGGCTGTTTGCATCCATCAAGTTAGGAGTGTGGGAGGTGGTGACCATGAGTGTTCATGTTATTTCTACCATGATTCCACCCATAGAGATTCTTTCTGTACTACATTCAGTTTGGTTCAGACTTTTCAGAATCATAGTTTGGTTCAACAGGCTGTTAGCTTTCTTTTTTATTATTATTTTTTAGTACAGTGGAATTCTCTGGTGGGACATTAACATAGACCAGCTTTTGATAGCAGCTGGGGTATTCATTCCTTTATTTTTTTTTTCTTTTTGGTGCATGTTTATGATTTTTTGCAGTCTGGTCACTGCAGTCCTGTATTAGAGTGCTCAGTGTGGTATGCCATACAGATAGATATGTTTTACTGCTCATGTGATATTTAAGTATTTTATTGATATATGCATTATTTATGAGTGGTTTTTTGTGTGTGTGTTTTACATGCAATAAATTAGTGTTATTCCTTTGTGCCCCTTTCGATGGTTTTTGCAGTGAGTTTAGGTTGTATTTGAGGTCTCTTACAGCCTAAAAATCTAGCCTAAGCATTGAGACAGTGAGGGCTATGTTAGTTGTAAAATAAAATTGTGTCATGGAGTGTGAGAAGTTTTATGATAAGTTGTTGAAAAACCAAAGTTGCTGAGTAAGTTTACTTCATTGGAGAAATATTCATAGTACAATTGTGGTGAAAAATACAGTCTCCATCTACATCTACCTAAATTTTTGTATGAATTCTGTCACTGAAGAATACTTTTTAGCCTAATATGTTCATGTAATAAAACTTTTATCATCTTACTTTTTTATGAATATGGAATATTACATAATCCCATCCCATTTCTGTCATCCCAATATCTCATTTTAGTCTTAAGAAAATGTGGTCAGCCTACCCACTTATTGATTAAAATTCTTCATAAAGTTTTGATGCACACAGATGTAGATTTCTATATGTGAGGAAAAACAAAGGCAGTAGAATTAGCCAAATTTTCATAATAGATTCCAGAGTGTTCAAGGTTAGCAAAGAGTGCTCTAATCACACACACATCACAGAGGCCTCCTGGGTACTGAACAGTTTGTCAAAAGCTTCCTTAGATTTTCAGGAGAAGCTGTATGGCTTTTAGAAATAGTAAAGTTAAAAATAAAATGAAAAAAAGAAACTCAGCCAAGTTGAAATACACAGAAAAAACTGTATTTAATATGCCTCATATTCAGGCTATCAATCCTAGTGGTGCATCTTTTAGCTTCTTGTAAATCTTGTAAAACCAGGAGCACAGGATACACAGTAAATGCCTCTCACACTTTTGCTAAGAACTCACTGCTAATGACCAGAAGGTATCCAAAGTGATCTTCGGATAGACTTAGATACTAATGATAAAACTGTGAAATACTGTGTGCTTACTATCAGTTAAAAAAAAACTGTACATTTAATATAGCTGTATTGTTCCTAAACATCTTTATTAGTCCTAATCACACTCCTTACAATTGATAATTCTTAAACCCAAAAATCTCTTCCAACCAATCTCACGAAGTCACTCTTCAGTTCCCTCTTCCCTCCCTTGGGCTTCATCATTATTTTCTAGTTTAGATTTGGGAATACAATATTTGACATTCTGTTGTTCCAGCTGAAGAGGTGTGAATGGTTGTGTTTTAAAAAAGTAAAAAAGTTTCTTTCACCACTATTTACACATCAACTGCTTGAACCATGTGTAAGAAAAGAGGTGTAAGTTAGACTGCTGCAGCTCATGGCAGCCATACCCTGGCCATCCTTTGGTTTCCTTGTCAGTCATAACTTTGTCACACAGATCTCAGCACCCTCCTTTAAAGGAAAATATCTGCTAAAAGAAGGTGGTGGTATTCTACATCTAAATATAGAAGGAATTCTTCACTTCCTCAGAGTAGTCGCAAGAAAAGTGCGACTTCCTTCCACTTGAAAACTTCAGTATGAAAGTCTGCAATTCTTGGCTCTTATGAAGACAATGCTAATTTATTACTTCACATGTCACTTCCATGTAATGAAAATAATTAGCTGAGAAGTTACATTTGCACTCTCAATATTTATGTACAATGAGATTGTCAGTATAATTAGGCCTTAACTACAGTACAAGTAAAAATTTTTTCCCTCTTCATTTGCTCCATCCTTGTCTTGATGATTCACAAAAGATGTTTAAATAGAGCCTTCCAATAGAAGCATCACTGCAGTGTGCCATATTAAGGTAATTTCCTAAAAGACGAGAAGATAAAAATCACATGTGTGGCCAAAGCCTTTCTACCAAGCTCTTATGGAAGCCAATAGGCTTAGTGACTTATGTGCTAACTATTACAGTCTTGAATTTGTCTTTCATGTTCATTTTCCTTTAGATCTCTGTTGTAGTAGACTCTGACAGGCTCAACTGCCCAACAGGGGCAGTTCTTAATCACAGCCACCAATCACTGGAAAAAAGCAAACACCAATTCATTTTGGTAGACACAATTTCCCAACACATTTAGAAAACAGTTTGCCAATTAAAGTACTTACAAATTGAGCTCTCAGTTATGAAGAAAAGAATATGTTAAAGGTTATAAATTGTTTTATCTCCCCACCAGGGAAAGACTAAATTAGAGTCCACTTTCTTAAAAACAAACAAAAAAAGAACAGAGTGTTATATAAATTTTTCTTTATTAAGTTTAGTTTATAAATAGCATTAATTTTTAAATATCTCTTTTGCAATTCATAGTTCATCCCCCTGCCCTGGATTCATCAATCCTTACTTAGTAATTTCACATAGAAACTACTAAGGCAGGTAGGATTAAAGTACATTGATGTTTGGAAACCTCAAAGCTACCTTTTTTATAATTGTTTCTCCGGTATTCTAAGTTGTATCCTTAAAGTAAGACATCGCTAAGTGGACATGACCTGGGATCAACTATTATCTAATAATATTAAAAAATATTGACACAGGTAAAATCTCTGTCCTTGGAAATCTTTAAAAATAGCAACAGCAGGGATCCATCCTGGTATATTACTGTCCTTGGTGTATCAAGCACAGTTTCCCTAGAAGAAGGAAGTTGGACTTGATTTGTGGATGGTTCTGATATACAAAGACTGTCCAGCAAGTAACCAGCCATGTAATAAAAAAAATAGAAGAATTTATGGCTGATTTTTTTCCCAGACAGCCCTCGTATAATATTTTCCTAGGTGTCTAAGTTCCACACACATAGAAAAAAATGTAAACAGATAAATATATGTAACAATGTTCACCTCTCAAAGATTAGAATTTTGTTCTCATTTTTCTTCTAAGATTAGAGGCAGCGGGATATGTCCTAAAGTGGTACCTGGGGAACCTCTGATCTGAAGACAATCTTGTAAATCAGCAGTGTCCAACCTTTTGGCTTCCCTGGGCCACAATGGAAGAAATGTCTTGGGCCACACACAAAATACAGTAACACTAATGATAGCTAATGAGTTAAAAAAAAAAAAGGTAGCAAAAAAGTGTCACAATGTTTTAAGAATTTGTATTGGGCTGCATTCAAAGCCATCCGCGGCTGCGTGTTGGATGTATCTGTTTTAAATCGTGGGATGATCTTAACATTTATTAGTGTGAGAAAGAGTTTTTTATCACTAGAAGTTTTCTTTGAATGTTTGGATTTTATCTATTGTCCAGCTGACATTTGACTTAGGAAATGTTTCAAATTAAGAAAAAATTACAGTGAAGATTTAAAAATTTTTTATCACTATAGCAGAATTTAGAGAGCTAACTTTATGAACAAATAAATATATTTATTTTCATACTCTCTAGAGAAATGCAAATATAAAACATTGAGAATTATTGGTGACAGTTGATGTCTGCATGATTATATAATATCCTTGGTCCTGATCTTCCAAAATGTTGTAGAATGTGATTCTGTGCTATATATGTTTTAAACTAAGCACTGAGAAGTGACTTCCACTCATCCATTCATGTGCTACTGTATAAATTGGTATGTATGTACTTCAGACTATGACAAGTGGATAGATGTACATACAGTCAACCCTTGAACAACATGGTTTGAACTGCACAGGTCCACTTACATGTTCTGTTTTTCAATAAATACTGTAAATGTATTTTCTATTCCTTATGATTTTCTTCTTATCTTCTCTCTAGCTTACTTTATTGTAAGAATAGAGTATATAATACACATAACATATAAAATATGTGTTAATTGTTTATGTTATCGGTAAGGCTTTCAGCCAACACTAGGCTATTATTAATAGTTAAGTTTAGGTGGAGTCAAAGTTATACATGGATTTTTTTCACTGCTTTGGGGTCTGTGCTTCTAACTCCTGTATTGTTCAAGGGTCAACGGTATAAATATAGGTAAATCCTATATTTATGATGAGTGGCAGAGCAGCGCATGATCATAGAAGTCATTATGGCTGAAGTTGGAGACAGAAAAACTAGGTTCAAGTTCAGTCTGCACCTGATTGCTGTACTGTGCAGCCTGTGTACGTTCTTTACCTCGCTGGGCCTCTTCCTTTATGTGAAATAAGGAAAACAGTTTACTGTTATCAATGTCTGTGAAAGAGTGCTCTTATTTATAAATGGTCGTATAGTGGAAGAGATTACAGTGACATCTTGTAAATAGTAAGAACTTGTTACATACTTGTTTGGGGAAATGGGATCTTTCAAAATTCTTTTTCCTCTATAAAACTATATACAAAATATTTCTAGTTCTGGATTTTCAGATCTATTAAAAGGAACAAGTTATTTTCCCTTATCTGATAAAATAGGGACCATGGTCACGACGTAAGTTTCCCCCTGCCCACTCCTATGTTTTCTTCCCTCTGACCTTTCTTAATTCAAATGACAAAAGCAGCTTGATGGCCTCCCATTTGGCTCTGTGGGGCATAATAACGTGTTTTCCAGGGCTTGGGAGGGGGGCAGGGGGAGCCAACTAGCTATGCCAGTGAGTGGGGAAGGATGTATGCCACACATTCTCCCAGCCCTTAGTTAATACCTGAAGAGTCTCTTGAAATGCGAAAGTATTTACATGGCATTGCCTCTGATTTCATGGAGTGCTGCATCTCATTGGGTAAGTTGTATTAAATGAAATGACAGAAATCTATAAAAGCAAACTGTACTCCTATTTTAACTAGCAATGGAAATTCTGTATAATCTCAAAATAACTCATATTATAAAACCAGTTTAAACCTTTGTTGAAAGTCTTGTTAAGCTTTTAAAATTTGAATTGCAGTTTATATATATTTTGCTGTGTGGGGTGTAAAAGCTCTTTAGAAATTGATTCTGAGAACTCTCCATTAAGAGAACTCTGAAACCAAAGCAATTTAGACAAACTGTTAGTTACTAGGGGTCACCTTAGCTTGTAGAATGAATAATTGCAAAAGTCAGACAGCATTTGATAAGAGCATGGAAGAGTGAAATCTGAAAGAAAATAAGGAGTAAAAGTTCTAATCTGTGGGTAGGAAAAAAATTACATCTTGATGTTTTTTGCACAAGTAGATGTGTCAGAAGTAATTACAGATGTGCTCAAATTGATATGGGAGTTAGAAAGTCAGACCAAGACCAACAAGTGACATATATAGGACACTAAAGGACTTGAGTTAATGCTTATAGAAATTGTGCTTTCTCCCTTTCAGAGAGAAAGACTGAATACAACTTAGTTTGTATTCACAAATGTGTCCCACAATTCTGCTTTTCAGTTCCTTGTTTGATCTTCCACTCTGAAAGCACTACCATTTTAATACTACCTATACTGGCTTCTGGACACTTTCACAGCACAAAGCAAACTCATCACCCAGTGGCTGCTTTCTAGCACTGAACTTGTTGGAAGCCTGGTCAGTTTTACTCTGCCCCCTCATTCCTCAAACCACCTTCGACAGAAGTATACAAAACCCACAGCAGCCAGAAGTAGGAAACAAAGTTCCAGAAGGGCTACTGATTATCAAAAGACATGACGATGTTCTTGGGGTCTCCTGAGAAGAGCCTCTCTCCCAGACAATAATGCAGGTCTAAAAATGAAATACTATAGGCAAATAAATCTATGAATAAAAGTAGGATGTGGTTAATCAGTGAATGACAATTGTTAAGGATTAGTAGGAAAGTTGCCAAGTTGATTGGCATGTTCATTTCTTTAAAAGACCCTTCTATATGTATAGACTTGTAAAAATGTGTCCTGTAAAATATTTTTTTGATTATTATTACTGCTTTAAGAAATATTGGGAAAGTATATTAATCCCTTCCTCTAAGCGGGTTACTTACTATGCTGGTTGTAGGTTCATTGTGAGGCAGGGTAGGTAGCCTAGAAAATTGACCACCCCTTCCAGGGGACCTCCTGAGGTGCCTCACTGGTTACTCAAGTAGCAAGTGACTGTATCCACCACTTGCAGCTAGAGTAAAACAACAACCAGTCTCATCCAGCTCAGCTAATCTCTATTACTGGGACCTGACCTTCAGCTAATTATAATGGGATTATAATGTCATTTACATTGTAGTTACCACAACTCCCATCATGCCATAACAGTTCCGGAGGAAACAAATAAGGAAGAAAAAGGGAAACTGAGGATCCTACCTGCTGGGAAGAAACTGATGAGCCACATCAATGGGATGTCACCAATTCCAGCCTCTGAGGGGATAAACGCTCCAGATAGGGACTTCCTGAGCAGGCATGACTCACTCTCCGAGTTCGGTTGCATTCCTTTTCAAGTGTATACTTTCATTTCAATAAACTTCCTATGCTTTCCTGCATCTGTCTTGCTCTTGAATTCTTTCTTATGCAGAGACAAGAACCTGGTCACACCTGCTCCTGGTTGGGTCCTCTCTTGGACATCCCTATGAGCCTCTGATAACAAGTGGGCCACAATTAAGGCAATAGGCTTACCTGGATGTAGTGTGTTCTGTCGGCCAAACATCTAACAGGAAACAACTGCAACCTCTAGAGTGCTGAGCTTACAAACGACCGTCATATTAAAGCCCACTGAGACACAGCTAAATGTTAAATACAAGATAAGTTGTATTTAACAAGTTCAATCCTTTGGCTTCTGTAGGCCACACTGGAAGAAGAAAATTGTCCTGGGCCACACATAAAATACACTAATGATAGCTGATGAGCTAAAAACAAACAGACAAAAAAAGCAAAAAGAGCAAAAGTTCTCATGTTTTAAGCAAGTTGAGGAATTTGTGTTGGTCCATGTTCAAAGCCATCCTGGGCTGCATGTGGCCTGCAGGCCATGGGTTGGACAAGCTTGCTCTAAGTGATAGAATTCCACTATGTGCTACAAACCTCTCCCACCAGAAGGTATGACTATGAAATTGGACATGGTACAGAAGACAGTTCTCTAAACTTTTTCCCAATAAGGGTTTAAAACAGGAGTCAGCAAACTATGGCCAGAGTGCAAAATCTGTCTAGTATTGTCTCTGAGTACTTTGCACTATAATGACATGGTTGAGTAGAGACCATATCATCTGAAATCCTAAAATACTTACAATTTTGGACTTTATAAAAAAAGTTTTCCAATCCCTTATTTATAAGATGGAGAAAAGGGGTCAGTTCTAGGCAAACTAAAATAGTGCTGATGATTCAAAAATGGTTTGCTGGCTCTAACTTAGTAAGGCCAGAGTGCACGTGATGGGACTATTTAACCCCAAACAAAGGCTCTGACCCACATAGGTCACTTGTGAGCCTAAGGTATGACACTTCAATTCAGATTTGTGTATCCTGGTATGCCAATCTGATTTCCTGAGGCAGTTTATACACTAAATATGCTGTGGGTCCTTCTGGGTCAGATCATGACCTGGTTAACAGTAGGGAGGCACAGAGACAGAAGGTATTTGTGCCTTGTAGCAACCACCAGCAAGCTGGCAAAATAGGCTGTATAGGAACTGAAGTCCTTCATGGTTTCAGGAACGGAGACAAATGAGACAAGATGCTAACTACAGGCTACCCCCATATAACGTGGCTTTTAGTTTATTTAAAATGCTGTGTTATGCGAATCTGTGTTATACGAAACAAAGAACTAGTACAAAAAAGGAGGTTAGGTTCCAACATTTAAAAAAAAACATACTATTATATTTTTATAAGTAAGAGAAATATCTTTTAAAGCAATTTTCACCAAAAGTATAACACATTAATATGTATTAAATAATGTTTTCTTCCTCATCACTACTAAGCACCATTAACCAAGGGTGTTTTCTTTTTGACAAGATATCTTCATCCTCTGAACTTTCTTCAGCATAATCTTGACTTCTATTCTGTACTTTTTGCAAAAAATCTGTTATTTTAGATTGCTTGCTTTTAACTGAGAGATCTTTATAAATTTTGTTATATGGTGCTAAGCACTTGTGAAGTTCTCTCTTAAACTTTGTACTTCTTTCAGTGGAAGGATCTTCGTTTAGGAACTATAGCTCCAACTATTCGGCTAAGTCTAGGCCTTTCTCATTCGACATCCACGCTTGAATGAAAAATTTCAAATGAGATATCTTTTGCTCTTAAAAGCTTTTATCACATTCCGCGTTATTCGGGGATTTCTCTAATTTCGAATGAGATACTTTTTGCTTTTAATAGCTCTTATTACGCTCCATGTTGTTTGAGGATTTCTCTAATTCTCAAACCATGTTAGAATAAAACTGTTTTAGGATGCCATATTGTACGAGGTTTTCCCCCAATTGTCGAATAGTGTTAGAGCAACACAGTGTTATAGATGTGCCATGTTATACAGGGGTTACCTGTACAATAATTCCCAATAAACTTCAGTGCTTTGGCACAATGTTCTCAGAACCAATGTTAACAGGCAGTTGCCGTCTCTGGATTAGTAATGATAGAACAAGAGTCAGGATATTTTTCTTTACATACGAGGCCTGACAATTAAGTTTGTGACTTATCCTAGAAACAGTGCTACATACCTCACTGCTGAGTATCACTATGGTCACCTTTGAGATACTCCCCTAGGGAAGCTATGCACCTATACCAGCACCTAGTCCACCCTTTAAAGAAATTTTGGAACTCTTTTTCTGGAGTAGTCATCAGAGATGTTGTCGAATTACCTTTGATGTCCTAAATGTCATAAAAATGTCTTCTTTTCAATATTTCCTTTACCTTCAGGTAAAGAAAGAAGTCATTGGAGCCAGATCAGGTGAGTAGAAAGGGTGTTCCAATACAGTTATTTGTTTACTAGCTAAAAACTCCCTCACAGACAGTGCTGTGGAAGCTGGTGCCTTGTCCTGATGCAAGAGCCACGAGTTGTTGGCCAACAAGTTCAGGTCTTTTTCATCTTAACTTTTCCATACATCCTTTTTAGCACTTGCAAATAGTAAACTTGGTTGACTGTCCAGTTGATACAAATTCATAATGAACAATCCCTCTGATATCAAAAAAGTTTAGCAACTTTGTTTCAACTTGTGATTTGGACAGACAGAACATTTTGATCCTGGAGAATTGGTTGACCTTCATTGTGCACTTTGACTCTTGGTTTCAGGGTTGTATTGGTACACCCATGTTTCATCACCAGTGATAACATGGTCCAAAACACTGCGTTGTCTCTCCAAAAGGTCTTGGCAAACTTCGACTCTCCTTTGCTTTTGTTCATCCGTGAGCTCTTTCAGGGCCATTTTTGCACACACTTTTCTCATGCCAAGATTTTCAGTTAAGATTTTTCTGTTTCTCTATCAATGTTTACTTGGTCTGCTATGCTTTGCACTGTCAGCCAATAATTTTGAAACACAATTACATGAATTTTTCCAATTTTTTTATCAGTTCTGCTTGTCACTGGCCACCCTGAACTCTCTTTATCAGTGACACTTTCTGTCCCCTCAAAACAATGTTTAATCCATTTGTACACTACCATTTTCTTCATGGCATTATCCCCATAAATTTGGACTAACACGTCCCTAATTTCACTTCACTCTTGCCAAGTTTAACAAGAAATTTAATGTTTGTTCATTGCTGTAATTCAAGCTCCAACATTCTCATGATGGCACACAAAAATATGCAACAACAATAATGAACACCACTCAGCAAGACACCACCACATGAACACAGCTGTGAGACACAGATATACCAAGTTACAAAAACTAACTGAGTTGTTTATGCAGTGCTGCTCCTAATGTAAGTGCATAGTGGCAAGTTCACAAACTTAATCCTCAGACCTCATATATTGGGCTACAACCAACACTCAAGTCATACTTCACTATAAGCTGAAACCATAAGGCATTGTATGACAAATATTGCCTCACAACTGTAGGCAAGTACTCATCATCCTAGGAACATAAAAATATTCCATTCTAGTTGTCACAGCCAGTTTTTAAACTATTTTTTCTCTTATATGAAAAAAATAATAAAACAAGAAGGACCTCTTCTAAAGAGAGATAAAGGGAAGAGGTGAGTCAAAGCCTATTCATGTTCATTCACATGGTAGAATAATGTAATTATGCCTGGGTTCATACACACACACACACACACACATACACACACACACACACACACACACACACACACACACGTACACAGAGGTGTGTGTGTGTGTGTGTGTGTGTGTGTGTGTGTAGATATATAGATATATATCTGTACACACACACACACACACACACACCCCTGTATATATTATATTGTATATATACCCTACAAATAGACAACTCTGAAGTTCCATATTCATTATGAAATTCTATATAAGAGAAGGTAAACAAATGCAAAAGACAGCTCTTTCTTTAAAAACAAAAATCCACAAATTCTAATAAGACTCCAAAGAGCTTCCAGGTGTGCTGTAGAAATTTATGTGAATTTTGGAACTACAAGGGGCTCTAGACCAAGAATACACTGAGATAAATAAAATTTAAACCAATTTTGTGATGGACTTGACAGACTAATGCAAGTATCTAGGCACTGACAGAAAAACACAGGATGCATAATAGCTTAGCAGTAATGATTGAGACAATAACCTCTGATTAGTACATCTATACTGCATGAAACATTAACAATATAAAAAGGCCATTCTGGAGACATAGTCCAGACACAATTATGTTGAATGCATATATCAGGGCTATTATTTTTATAATCAGAGCTGCAGATGAGTACAAAACTGTTCTCACTTCAGCAGTGTCACTGTAGCTAAATTAACATTATAAAGAGGCAATGGATTGGTGAAATAAAAATGCCTAAGAAAACCATTTACCCAGATAACAAGAAGTCTCACAAGCATTTCCAAGGTATTTCTTTTCTTTTCTTTTTCCTTTTTTGGAAAGAAATGTGAACCTAATGGAGGTTGAGGAGCGGGCAAGAACCTCACTGCAAAAAGAAGCTAGAATTCCTGTACGTTTATATAAGTAAAGAGAAATTTCGTTCCTCAGCAAGGCAGCATAAGAGATTCTGAAAAAATATCATACATATTCATTTTAAGTTTTTCTGTTTTAGAGTTGGCTTAAGTTAGGATAAACTGATAATTTAGAGTGATCATACATTTCATCCTTCATTTAATAAAGCCTATTTAAAATATTGCTTTTATTAATGACTACCAGAACACAGCAGTGTTCATAATCCCATGTAATTCAATTGCCAGTAGTTTGTGCAATAAATCAGGAAAAGGTTAAAATATTTTTCATGCCAGATAGAACATATCAATCTATTTTATTTGATTATCTTGTGTAATGAGGCTTTCTCCAGGCCAGATTACCTTACTCATTATAATTATGCCAGATCATATTTTTGCTTAAAATGGAAAAGATTAAAAAATGCCAGCAATCCAGTTGAAACTATTCTAGGTTGTTTTTCTTCCTTTGTACATTTCAAGACATGAGAAATGACATCCTGCTCTCTTTCCAAGAGTAGAGCAGAAAGTAACATTGTTCTCATGAAAAGCAGATTAAGCAAATGGCATCTCAAGAACACTCATTTTATTCACTGATTTGAAAATTCAATAAAATCATTTATAATATTTTTAAATTCCAAAGTTAGATTCCACTACTATAAGTAAAGTCTTAAAAATCACTAGAGCACAACAATATTCTCCTATATGTGGTAATAATTCCTTCTTGGTGAGTGTGAGCTGAATTCAAAATAAAAAAAACCTCGTATTTTATAAAATAATTCTAAAGAATAACAAAAAAGCCCTCCCTGCTGCCCCTTCTAGAATAATCTCTTTTTGAGAAATCTCCCTTTCCAAATCCTTTTGGGGATCATTCTCAACTCAGGTTGGGTTCCAATAGCCCCGGCCTCCATGGAAAGTTCTATGCTCCAGAAAGTCAGCTGTGGTTATGAGCAAGATGGCATTTCTATGTCCTGCTCCTCCAAGATGTTCCTCCAAATTGAAATAAGGTCAATCTAACTATTAACAACCCCACAAACCTCATGCAGGGTAAAAAAGCCTTTGGTCTTCTTTAAATCATGAAGCAGAATACAGAATAAAGGTAGTTTTAAGGCAAGAAAGCAAGAAAGAGAAAAAAAAAAGATCACCACTGGAAATGGAGGCATAATTTTTGTGACACTTCAGGACTAGACCTTGAAAAATATGAAAATCTTGCTCCCACAAGAATGGCCGGAAATAAAAAGCCTAACAATACAATGTATTGAAAAGGATGGGGAGCAAGTAGGACTCTGATATGCTGCTGGGAATGTAAAATGGTACAGTCTTGTCACCAGATTGTGCCACCATATTACCCGCTAATCCTTAAATTTCTATTAACTTCCTTGTCTTCTCTCATTCTTCAATGCATCCCCTTATGAAACAGGCTGAACTTGCCAGGAAATGGCAGAAATTCCAGAGTGAATTAAGCCTGCCAGCAAGAACCAAGTAAGAGACTCAAGGACTACAGTTGAGAAACCAGTTTACACTGGAAGGACCCAACATGGCACTCCGAACTCCTTCCTAAGCGACCTTTTGATGAACTTTCCTCCATTAGCACGCTAAAAATCCTGCCCAGGGGTGGAGACCTAACATTAAAATGAGACATGTGATGTATGGCCAGGCATATTCCAAGCATGTTTAGCAACAGCACATGCCCCTCCACAGCTTAGAGAATGCTCCACCTGTTTGCAGCAATCCCCCTCCTGAACCTCCCTCCCTCTCATCAGTCCATTGAGAGTCTCCTAATTTCCCCAGATTGGAGAGAAAATATCTTTAGAGTGGAAGTTTGGACCTCTCCATTCTCTGATCAAAGAATGGAGTTTTTGCCTTGCTTTACTAAATAAAGTCTCATTCTATTGGCATGGGCAAGACTGGGCATAAAAAAGACCTTATTTTGGGGTCTCATATAATTTCAGTTATATGTGTAATCTAAAGAACAAAATAAACCAATAAAACAGAAACAAACTCATGATACAGAGCACATTTTGATGGCCACCAGATGGAAGAGGGTTGGTGGGATACGTGAAAAAGGGGAAAAGATTAAGAAGTACAAATTAGTAGTTACAAAACAGTCATGGGGATGCAAAGTATACCATTGAAAATGTAGTCAATAATATTATAATAATTATGTATTACCATAATGGGTACTAGATTTATTAGGCTGATCACTTCAGATGTTATATAAATGTCTAATCACTATGTTGTACACCTGAAACTAATATAATATTGTATATCAACTGTAATTAAAAAATAAAGTCATTAGAAAAAAGAATGCATAGAAAAAAACAGTCCATGTATACACTTACATTATTACAATAATATCTTCCTGCCAAATACTACATTGGCTCCAAAAAATGGTATAAAATTGTATTTAGATCATACTATAAAGAAATTATTGTATGAAAATAACAATTAAAGTATTTTATGATTTTTATCATAAATATTAAGGGTTAGAAAACTTTCTTTGTAAAGTGTTCAAAATTTAATATTTTAGGTTTTGCAGGCCACATACAATCTCTGTCTCAAAGTCAGTTAAAATTATAAAAAAAATTCTTACCTTGAGGTCTGTACATAAACAGGTAGCCAGCTAAATTTGGCACAGAGGCTATTACTTACTGATCCCTGATACCAATAACTAATAACTTTAACAGTACCATAAAAATACTCACATAATTATATTACATTTTTATTATAATAATTTCAGGTGTACAACACAATTTGACATCTATATACACTACCAAGTGATCAGGCCCCAAAGTCTAGTTACCATCCATTATTGTACAATTGACCCCCCTTCTCCCTTTCACTTTTATTTTACAAGTTTAAATCTTTTATTTTTACAATCATAGAAATAGACCCTTTTCAAGTAAAAGTTCTGTTTCTGTTTGATATCACCCATACTGATTCAAAAGGCATGCTTTGGGACTCAGTATCAATATGAAGAGGAGTAGCTTTCCCTTTTCTCCCTTCCTGACTACTCACTGAAATCCACTTATCCTTCAAGGATTAGATCCTGAGTTTTTCCCATGACTAACATGTCATAGCCATTTATCCCCTTTCTAACTCCTTTACATTTGCTGTATTAAGCTTTTGCTCTGTACCCTGTCAATGATAGTCATTCACAAAAGTAAGATACCTTTAGTAAATAATTTAGAACCTCATTATATATTGTTTGTTATACTAAATTTCTTATGAGGGCATTTAAAGTTAATTTTTAAGTACAATGCAAGGTCCTTATGGCCAAATACTGTAACTCTTTCGTTTTGTTTTGTTTTTTCTTTCCTTCCCTTCGCCCCTTTGCCCATCTTCCCTTCCTTCCTTCTTTTCTTCCTATGGATTAGAAAGTACTCCACATCCTAGAAATATCTAGATAGGGTGTTACATTAGTTTCAAGGGTAGAGAGATTATTTTCAATCAGGGAGTTGAGGAGTTAGTCAGAGAATGTTCTGTGGGAAAGAAGACATTTGAGTTCATCCTTGAAGAACATACAGAGAGGAGAAAAAAGAGAATTCAAGGAAAAGAAACTATTATTAATGATACAAAAAACAAAAGGCTTGTATGAGATGTATAAAGAGCTCCTCATTTTTGTCAGACTAGAAGGGCATGGGGGGGAATGGTGAGAAATCATGGCATGGAGGACCACAAGGGCCAAGAAGCTAAGGAGTTTGGACTAGATTGTATTAGCACTGGGCAACAACTGAAGGTTTGGCGGTAGAGGGTGTATTGGAATAGAGCTGGGCTTCAGGAAGATTAACTTGATACAGTGAGTATAATGAAAAGCCTGAACTGGAGAAATGACAAGAGAGCCTGGAAATGAAGGATGCATCTAAATGATAAAATGTAGAATCAATAGAACTTTACTGTTGATTAGACATGGGGCAAAAGAAGAGAATGAAGAAAAATGTCAGCAACAATTTGATATATGGCAGTGGGGAGGATGATGCTATTATTAACAGAAATAATGTACAGAGAAGAAGGAGCAAATTCAACAGAGATGATGGATTGAACTTCTTTCAGGCTGGAGTGTCTATTATAGAGTAAGTTTTCAACAACAGTAATTCAATGATCTATTATTGTACTGCTGAAGATAATACTTGCTGGTTTTTTCATAGTCATACTAATATTTAGAATGGCATGTTTAATGGTACATTTTAATTCTAATTATTACAACTTAGGTTCTCAATAGAGTAAAGCATAATGATTACCTGGGATTCTTTCTAAGTTGTGAGGTTTGAGAGGGGGAGATAAACTTCAGTAAATTGAGATGAGAAAACTGAGTCTCTTAAAGGCTGAGGGACCTCACTGTTGATGCTTCCTATCTAGTTAGTAGCAGAATGAAGACTAGAACCAGTTCTCCTGATGGCCAGTGGTGGATTTAGTTTTTTATTTGAAAGGAGAAAGTAAAATGAAGGCCTAAGAACCTCAGATGCGGTATCCATTCTATACTTTTCCTTCAAATGTAAGTGTTTTGGTGAGTATTTGTTGGAGGAGGAAGGATACATTCCCTTGCTGCTATTTGTAACTTATAAGATAAAACATTCACTTTAAAATAAAATAAAACTTTTGTCCAGCAAATGTTTACTGATGTTCCTGTTCTTTTACTTAACTTATCCTTTCATTATAAAGATGATATTTTTTCATGAAAATTAACACAATACATTTATATGACTCGCTACAGGCGCTCCTCACTTAACAACTAAGTTCTGTTCCTACAACAAAGCCATTAAGTAAATTGGTTGATAGGCAAGGAGCTTCAAAGTGGATGTCTTGTGGTGTTTCATGGCACCATTGGGTATGTATTTTTCAATAGCTATCACATGACATTACACTTATAAATGAAATATGTAGTCTTATGTGAACGCAAATGCTTCATGTAGTGAATACTAATCGACTGCGAGAATGAGACAAAGACTGAGAAAGAGGGTTCCTGAGACTCACACAGATTGAGAATGGGGATTCCCCTCTCTGGAGAACTGGTCATAAATCGAAGTGGTCATTTAACAGGTAGGTTGTTAAGTGAGGAGTGACTCTATATCCGTCAAATCCTAGTTTTCTCTTAGAGGTATCCATGGTTAATGGTGGATTTTAGACTTCAGTTAAGCAAACAAAAACTCTCTCTTTGCTTGTCCATGCCCACTTTTAGAACTGTCCCATTAAAACCTCCCCATCTCCCCTTGACTGCCAGCTGGATATTGACGCTCAAGGCAACATCAAAAGCCCTGTTGCTTTTTTCTTTTCTTTCTCCCCTCCCTAAAAGGGGGTGGGAGAGGAGCCGGGGAAGCTAAATATAAGGTGATGGAAAGAGAAGTCACATTAGGTGGTGAACTTATTATACATCAAGTTGACAATGCACTGTAGAATTGTATGCCTGAAACCTATGTAATCCTTGCTAACAGATGTCATCCCAATTAAAAAAAAAAGTATATGGCACAGTTGTGCTACATATTAAGTAGTAAATAAATGTAATAAAATATGTGTACAGTAAAATTTAAAAAAAAAAGAAAAACAACTGCTGGATCATATGATAAGAATGTATTCAGTTTTGTAGGAAACTGCAAAGTGGCTGTACCACCTTGCATTCTCAACAGTAATGTATAAGATTTCCTATTATTCCACATGCTTGTCAGCATTTGGTGTTATCATTGCTCTGGATATTGTCCATTCTAATGGGTATGTCATTGTATCCATTTTTCTTTTTAAAATCTAGACATTGATGGCTATATATTTCCCTCAAGAAATGATGTAGCTATATCAAATAAAATTGGGTATGTTGTGTTTTTGTTTTCAATCAAAAAAAAAAAGCCCTATTGCTAAAGTGTCTCTCAGTGTGGATTCCTGAATGACAATGTGGAGCAGAGACCTCCTGTAGACTGGATGTTAAGTGAGCAAAAAATAAATTTCTATTATATTAAACCACTAAAACTTTATCGCTTATTTGTTTTAGCAGTGTTAATACCTTATTTAGAACAGAGGCTCTCTCTGTTGTGACTGGAGTGACTTGAACATTGTTTGATGATTTTCTTAAATTAAATCTATCTATAAAGAAATGTAAAGACAACCTGATTTGTCCTCCCTCGCTTGTGACTTGCTTGTTATATTCACTTAAAGTTACACTCAAGCACCCCAGAAATGTTATGCTCATGACAACGCTTCTATTAATATGTTAATCCTAAGAATACAGAATAAGTGCTTTGAAACTGGCCAACCTCTGAGAATTTTAAAATTAAGTTGTTTCTGATTTCACCCATCTATTTAGTAGGCTACTGTGAAGTTCAAAAACTTATAGAGAAATAAACTTTCTTTTTTCAGATCCAAAAAAATTCAGTTGTTGAAGAAACTTCAAACTTGATCCATTGAAGTTTAAATCCAATGTTTTGTCTCTTGGTGTAGATTACCAAGAATAAATGTGCTCAAAACAATTCTTTGGGTATTCTGTTTTTTATAGGGTCCAAGATGTATAAAATTTAAAAGTTCCTCCTTAAAAATAATTCAGTTATTCTTCTTGCCTCAGGATAAAGTACAAACTGCTAAACATGGTTTATATGTTCTTGTTCAGGCTTGTGTTTACCTCTCTACTTGTACTCCTCCCATGATGTAGCTTACTTTTTATGCACCAGCCGCTCCGGTTTCTCCAGCATGCTGGGCTCTGTTTACTTCCAGGCTTTGCACATACAGTTCCTGCTACCAAGTACTTAGCACCTGCTCGCCAACTCTGTTCCATCTTTCAGGTCTCCATTTAGATGATATTTCTTCATGTAGCGTATCATGATGGCTCCCCAAGGTCAGGTCAAGGGAGGTTCCTGTCTCTGCCATCAACACTTCATGCTTTATCAGAACACTTTACACATTATAATTGAAGTTTAGTCATTGGTGTCTTTCTTTTAGATGGCAGTCTCAGGAAGGTCAGAGTTAATCAGGTTAACGACACTAAACCTAATGCCTAATATAGTTCATGGAACATAATAAGTGGTCAGAATATTAATTGAATGTTGCCAAAT
This sequence comes from Lyroderma lyra, assembly GCA_004026885.1. NCBI lineage: Eukaryota > Metazoa > Chordata > Mammalia > Chiroptera > Megadermatidae > Lyroderma > Lyroderma lyra. The sequence goes on from PVJL010003197.1 coordinate 75,512, forward strand.
CTAGAATAATTCTTATCTGATGTTCTAGTCCACCACAACATACAAAAGATGATGTTAGTGACCAACCAACCAGAGGATACTTATCTGGAATTATCTTATTTTCAGGATCAGGTGAGGCCGAAAGAACTGAGGCTGTGAAAGAACTGGGCATAAAGCATGGTTTTCCTTTGTATGTACATAACTATTTTCAGTGACTAAATTCATGACCCTGAACTCGTAACTCTTAAGCTCTAACTGAGATAGCTAATAGAGACTGACTATAAAATGATCCAAAAGATTATAAACACAATTCAGAAAACAAATGAACCTCTGATTTTAATAATTTAAGCTTGCAAGATCTATTCCTTCTAATATGGAGATACAGCAGCAGCTGAGCACACCCCACTCCTCAACCACTGTGCAGCAGCACACCCACAGATTCAGAGAGTCTTCCTTGATCGAACATGTGATTTGCTCTGGAGTATTTTTGTACACTTTCCCCTCTCTGTAAAGTTGTTATTGACATTAATCTCCCTGTCCCCATCTTAAATGTGGTCTCATATTTCTAATGATGATCTTCTGCTATCACCTTTTGCTTTAAGCTTCACTTTTGTCTTACACTCATTGTCAAAGCAAGCTGTCCTCCACATAACCCAGGTCTGAGGCCTCTGGCTACTAACATGCCTGCTACCATTATCAATGCTCCTGGATGACTCAAGGCCTCAGGACTTGGTTCTCAAATATCAATGCTCCCAGGAGGATTTAGGGTATTGGAGTACAGGAGTAGGTTCAGTGGGTAGGGGGGAATGTTGCCCTCTTAATATTTCTCTGGTATACATGAGTATAGCAGAACTGAAGAGCCTTTAAGAAAATGGTAGTGTGGCAGCTGGGATTTTTCTGAGGCCATAGACAGTTGTAGAAAGAGAGAAGCCCTCAGCTCTGCATCCCAGCACTGTCAGCTCCCCAGTGCATTCTCCTCTATGAGGATGAAGGAAGAAGGCTACCACAAAGTAATACTGAGAGTCTTGGGGACAAAAGACAGAGTTTAAGGTGATAGTACCTGTGCAAGTGCCCAGCAACTCATGGCTGCTTTTTTTACCTTATGTAACTGATAATATTGGAAGGCTCCGACTCCACCTTGTTCCTCTCCAGTCCAGAGCACCAAACATAGAGTCCTCTTTGGACGCAGCCCTGAGAAGAATAATAAAATAAAATAAGTAATTTTTCCAGTCTGCATTTTGGAGGCAGGGAGGAACCAGAGGCACGCATATTCATCCCTTGATGGTGTGGCTGCCTGATGGAGAGTGTGGCTAACACAGCAAAGGAACACCCTGAGGGCTGATCTCCATGGGAGGTGAATGTAGTTGTGCAAATGCTGCCTGCAGGCCAGGAAGTAAGAGCCTCTAATCATATCCCTAACTAGACAACCTGCCCCGGAGACCCAAAGGATGGCCAGTCCAGTGGGACAGCAGATATGTACAGAAGTTGCAGTTAGGAGGACCCTAGGCATGGGGCCTTCCGTGATTAATTGAAACCAAATCATTTGGCTTTAATTCAAGGTAAGGTGTGTAGGGGATTGCTTCTTAGTCTAAATGCACAAGAATAAGCTAGCTGCCCATGGTTTCCTCAGCAACATAAGGACTGAGAAACAAAGGCAATGTTTATGCTTACTCATGGTCATTTTTCTCTCCTACATGGAAATATAAGGTCATTCACTTAAGGTCAATGGATATTAACTGAACAAGGATGACACTGCTGCAGAAACAGCTTATTGGCCATGTCATTGACTTGGGAAATATAAATTTGTATCTTAGACTTATTAAAATTGCTGACAGATGTGACATACGAGTATGTAGAACCATTTTTGAGTGACAACGTCTGCTCATTAAAATTTAACTGTAAGGAAGCTGTTTCCCAAACTTTATAAAATGGGACCACAATTCACTAGAAGTCCCACTTTGTGACCCAAAATTAAAGCCTGGTCTGATTCAGACATCATAATGTTGCTTCAGAGAAATAACACAGACAGAAAAACATAAAGCTGGGCTTAAATCTTATTAAGAGGATTCATCCTCCTGCCTCCCCCCAGGGGAGCCTTAGGGAAAGACTCTGAGTGGCTTTGAGACACACTGCAAATCTCAAGTGTAACCCCACAGCTGCTGCCACCCAGGCAAGTGGCCTTTGAGGGAGCAGGCTGGTAGATTGCAGCCTGGATGATAAAGGCCCCCGGGAAATGGAGCTCTGTCCTGCCTCCTTTGGCACAAACAAGTATTCTCCCGTCATAAACCTAGTGTTAAGGAGCTATGTTTCCCGCTAAATTGAATAGTGTTGTTAAGTCACTTTACCCTTGAGCATTTTAGCACAGTTAAAAGAGCACTGGTTTAGGATGCAAGCTGACCTGAGTCCCAGTTAAAGCGTGGATGGAACCATTTCCACAGTCACTAGCTCAGCGAACCCCCTGGGTGTTTTCTTCTAAGTCTGTCTAGAATCCAGCTTCTCTCTGCTATTACCCCGGTCCAAGCCCCCACCCTATTCGGCCTGGACTGTTGCAGTCACTCCTAATGCTCCCCCTGCTGCAGCCCTCGCCCCTCTGCAGCTGATGTTCCTCCACACTGTAGCCAGAAGGACCCTCGTTGAACCGAAACCAGCTCATGTCAGTTCTTCTGCTCAAAACCTCCGATAGCCAGAATGTAAGCTTCTGCAAGGCAGGGGTCCATGCTTTTTGATTTGCTGTGATGCCCCCAGTGCCTGGACTGTTCAGTATACATTAGGTGCCCAATCAACAGGTGTTGAATGTATAAATGAATCCAAAGCTCAGTGTCTTACTTAAAATAAAATTCAGAGCTCTCCACTGCTTTCCTAGTCCCCTCTCCTAAAACTATTCAGCTCATTTGCTCCCAGGCAAGCTGGTATATTTGAAAAAGGCAGACAGATCTGGTGAGCCCTGTTATCTTTAGGCACCTGCTATGTGACCACTAGGAAATTGATCTACCCGAACCTCAGCCTCTGAAGAGTGGAGAGAATATGCTATGCCAATTCCACAGCTATTTCACGGGGTGGTTGTGAGGATTAAATGAGATATGATAATGTATGTAAGACAATCCTGTGCCTGGCATGTAATAGACATTCAACAAATGAACTATAAAACTACATAATGGATATCTAGGCATACAGCATATACTTTTACTCCTAGAGAGAAGGGGCCTCTGAGTATTCAGAGAGGACGTTCTTGCAAAGGTATTCAAGTACCTGCTGAAAAAGAACTCTGAAGTGCTCACTGCCTGCTCCAGAGTCAAACCACCTGCTCATATTCATAGCACAAAATTAAACTGTTGTCGGAGGAAGAAGTCTAATCAGTGTATCTAAAGATCATAATCTTTGGTGTCTATAAAAGAAATGTGCTTAATGTCAATTCAAATCAAAGGACATTTTGTTTGCAATACAGAAAGATATAAGAAAAGATAAAGTATTTCAAATAAAAATTCCGAGTATTTTTTCAATCCATTAAAAAGGAAAAAAATACTTTCTTTTTACATATCTCCACACTTATCAGCAAAACAGTAACAGATAATTAAAACAGTGAAATTCTTTAAATAAGGATAAAGGAGCAGTTAGCACAGGTTAAAGAAAATTCATTTTTTAAAAGCAAATGCCCTGAATATCCCCATGGATTTGGTGTTTCACTTGAAAATCATTGTCATACAGGATTAGTCTCCTTTACAGTTCAAATTAGCCAGATGGCCACTGATGTTATATTAAGATAATAAAACAATCTTAAGCAAGGAATGCTAAGGCTTCCCAACAATAACAGCACAGTCGTTGGTACACAGCTGGCCTTAAAAAGACGAACAGAGCCATATGCAAGCCCTTGAGCAGCTCGGGACCCATCAGCACAAACACCAGCACCTACCCTACATCTGAGGTAAAGGGCTCTATTGAAGAGGTTAGGGAACCAGTGCTCAAGCAAATACCTGATTGGGCCCCAAAGTCTCTTTGTGCTCTGACGTTCTGATTGTCCCTAAACCTAGGAGAAATCCACAGGACTCCATTCGATGACTAGACACTGCCTGAGTGTGGAGTTTGAACCCCTGGGCCACCTGAGTCCATACATGGGCATCGTGGCGCACAGAACGGGATTGACCATGGAATTTGAATGAATGTTGTTTGATTCTCTGCTCTGCCACTTCAGATTAATTACCTAATCTCCCTGAGCCTCAATTTTTTCATTTATACAATAAATAAAATAGTAATGGCCTTATGGGGTTGTTAAGAAAATTAAATGAAACAAGGCAAATACATATCAAATAGTCTCTGGCACATAGGTTTTCAAGAATTGTTTGTTAGCTTCTCTCTACAACATCCCACACACTTTTCAGTCTGTGCCAATTATTGCCAGGAAGATCTGTTCCCACAAAAGGCATATTCCTTATTTCTCTTTCTTGGGTACTGTAGAACATCTTTATTTATACAGAATGCATGCCCAGCCAAGGAAAAAATACAAACTCCATCTGACTTGTAGAAAAACACAACACCTCTTTCAGTATGGAATGTTCCCTCACCCCATAGAGTATACCTAAATAAAAGAAATAGAAACAGTTTCCTCACTTTAAAAGTAAGGCCTAATCAGAATTTTTAGTTTCTGGATAAAGTTAAAAAACTTAATAAATCTGAATACTGAATAAAGTTGATATAAGACCAACTATATTTACCATTTTTAAAAAACAACATTTATCATGTATCTCAATTCAAACTAATTTAAAAGGTATGAATTTTAAGTATATAAAATAACAACAGCAATAATAACAATAGTAATACAATGACGTGATACAAGGTCAAATGGTAGGTCAAATGGTAGGCATTTCATTTTGTAGAAGACCGGGGGTAAAGAAAATAGCTCAGTAGCAATCCTGACTCCTGACTCTGGCCCTGGTTCTGCGGGTATACAGCACCAGCCTAAGGCAAGCACAGCCAACAAAGTCTTAGAATTGGAGCTGAGAGAGGGGACCCTGGGCTTAGCTGGCTAAAACTCAGGTCTCATTGAGGTTTTGTCAGAAGATAGGCAATCAGTTCCCTGTGGATGTACAGAAACTGCCCAGAGGTCTTTTGACCTCCTGAAATTTCTATTGAAAACTCCGAGTAGTGCAATAAATATTTTACAGCTTCATGGTCTTCCTCTAAATAACTAAAACTACTGATAATGTGCCAGAATTTTGTCTTGCTTATGAGATATAATATGAATGTATTTCACTTCCATTTTATTGAGGAGAGTAATGATGCTATTGGGAAAAAAGTGCCTGTGAGAAATGATGAAAACAATCTAGTTAGACTTTATTTTTCACATTATCAAACTTCAAGAAGAGAAGGCTGAGAGTTGACTATTATTAAACTAATAAATTGAAAAGGTCAGTTGACTGTCTTACACTTGCATCAAGAGTGAGGCAAAGCAAAATAAATTCAGATTAATCCAGCCTTGTCGATAGCTTTCCCAATTCACGAATTCTAAAGAACACCATTTGTTAATACGTATCGAACTAAATGCCTGTATCCTACTCAGTTTCAATCCCTACAGAACTATGAATGAGTACTGTCTCCCATCTGTGACCTAACTCTGCAAACGTAACTTTCTCTTATAGTAGACATATTTATTTTCCATTTAAATGCACTAGTTCATAAATACACTTATCACTCAGCTATTATCGACAGTTCAGAAGAGAGTACCTACACTTAGAGATTTCTATTCCTGCAATCAACTTGACTAATGTAAGTATAGTATCTGAGCTATAGAATAAAATGATGACATATTGGTATATAAACTGAAAGAAAAGAGGCCGTGATTAAACACATGGTTTTGGTTTTGGGGGTCAAGAACTATTTCCACCCTTGGGCAAGTTACACATAATCGTCTGATTGATATATATATATATATATATATATATATATATATATATATATATATGCACCATTATCATACTTTTCTAAAAATAGGCATGGTTAGACAAACATTAATTAATTAATTATTTTGGACAAGTAATTGAAACTACTTTTCATAGGCAGAAACAGAAAATTACTTTGAAGAAAATCTTTTGTTCTTAGAAGAATCACTTGGTAGTTTTCTTTTTATATATATTTTTATTGGCTGTATTCTCTATGCTGTACTTCACATCCCCATGACTATTTAGCAACTACCAATTGCATTTCTTTGATTATTGATGATATTGAGCATCTTTTTATATGTATATTGGCCATGTGTATGTCCTCTTTGGAGAAATGTCTATTCAGGTCCCCTGTCCCTTTTTTAATTGGGTTGTTTGTTTTCTTAGTGTTGAGTTGTATAACTTCTTTATAAATTTTAAATATTGACCACTTATCAAATGTATCATTGGTGAATATCTTCTTCCATTCAGTAGGCTGTCTTTTCATTTTGTTGGTGTTCCTTTGCTGTGCAAAACTTTTTAGTATGATGTAGTTGCATTTGTTTATTTTTTTTATTTCCCTTGTCTGAGGGGCATATAAAAAATATCACTAAGAGTAATGTCAGAGAGTTTATTGCTTATGTTTTCTAGGGGTCTTACATTTAAGTTTTTAAACCATTTTGAGTTTATTCTTATATATGGTGTTAGAAGGTGGTCCAGTTTCATTTTCCCAACATTATTTTTTTAATGAACTGCTTTACCCTGCTGTATATTCTTGCCTCCTTTGTCATAAATGACTATATAGGTCTGGGTTTATTTATGCACTCTCTGTTCTGTTCCATTGATCTATGCGTTTGTTTTTATGCCAGTACCATGTTGCTCTGATTACTATAGCCTTATGGTATAGTTTGATATCAGGTATTGTGATACCTCCAATTTTGTTCTTCTTAAGATAACTGTGGCTATTCGGGGTGTTTTGTGGTTCCCAACAAATTTTAAGATTATTTGTTCTGGTTTTGTGTAAAATGCCATTGGTATTTTGATAGGGCTTCACTGAATCTATAGATTCAGTGTCTTTTGATCTGAAGTTGAGTTTCTTATAGGCAGCATATGTGAGGGTCTTGTTTTCGTATCTATTTAGCCACTCTATCTCTTTTGATTGGAGCATTGAATCCATTTACATTTAGAGTAATTGTTCATAGATATGTAATGATTGCCATTTTATTATTCATTATCTATCTATCTATCTATCTATCTATCTATTTAATTTGCTTCTGCCTTAAAGAAGTCATGCTAACATTCCTTGTAATACCGGTTTGGTGGTGATGAACTCCTTTAGCTTTTTCTTATCTGGGAAGCTCTTTATCTGTCCCTCAATTTTAAATGATAGCCTTGTTGAATAGAATAGTCTTGGTTGTAGAGGCTTACTTTTCATCACTTTGGATATTTTATGTTAATTCCTTCTTGCCTGCAAAGTTTCTGCTGAGAAATCAGACAATCTTATGGGAGTTCCTTTATAAGTAACCAGTTGCCTTTCTTTCGTTGCTTTTATGATTCTCTCTTTGTTTTTAACCCTTGCCATTGTAATTATAATGTGTCTTGGTGTGGCCCTGTTTGATTTTATCTTATTTGGGACTCTGAGCTTCCTGGACTTGTATGTCTATTTTCTTCACCAGGTTAGAAGAATGTTCAGTCATTATTTCTTCAAATAGGTTCTCAATCCCTTGTTTTCTCTCTTCTTCTTCTGGTCCCTATGATATGAATGTTTTTACACTTGATGTTTTCTCAGAGGTCTCTTAGATTACCCTCATTTTTTTAAATTCCTTTTTTCTTTTTGCTATTCTGAATGAGTGTTTTTTGCTATTCTGTCTTCCAAGTCATTGATTAGATCCCTGTTTCATGTAGTCTGTTGTTGATTCTTCTAGCGCAGTCTTCATTTTAGTTACTGTATTCTTTATTTTTGATTGTTTCTTTTTTATGGTTTTTATGTCCTTTTTTATTCTTGCTATCTCTTTGCTGAAGTTCTCATTGAGTTCACCTATCCTTTCCTAAGTTCACTGTTTGAACTCCGTATCTGGTAGGTTGCTTGCCTTCATTTCTTTTACTTACTTTTCTGGAGTTTTCTCCTTTTCTTTCATTTGAGACATAATTCTTTGCTTCCTCATTTTATCTGTGTTTGTTTCTGTGTAATAGGTGGTGATTGCCTACATCTCCCAGTCTTGGCCAGGTGGGTTTATGTAGTATGTCCCCTGGGGACTCAGTGGCATGGTCTCCTTGGTCACCTGTGCTGGTTGCTCCCAGAGTGTCCCTTGTGGGAGTTGTGTTTCTGCTCCTGTTGTAGTTGAGTCTTGATTGTAATTGGCATGTCAGTGGGTGAGAATGACCCTTCAGCTGACTCTGTGGGGTTTAGTCATGTGTACAGTTTATAGACTGCTGTGTAGTAGGCTTACCCCATGAAGTGGGATTCAACCCAGCAGGCTCTGATGTCTTCTGATGTAGTCCTTTGGGTATGATGCTTATGTAGGTTGACTAGACATACCATTTTAAACAGGACAGGGAACAATGGTACTGTCCCATTTCAAATGGTACACATGGTCAGCCTAGTCTCACTGGGCTAAATTTAAGGTATTAGTAGGCTGACTATATGTACTGTTTGAAACAAGACAGTATTGTTGTTTTCTGATGGTATGTCTGGTCAGCCTACACTTATGGGGTTAATTGGGTGTGCTCTGCTATGGTCTGCGGCTGAGTTTCAACTGTATTTATTCTGGGGCCTCACTGGGAGGGGCTCTTGTGTAGGCCCAGATCAGCCAGTGCCTATGATCAGCCGGGGAATACCTGGTAGGAGCTACAAAGTAGTCTTTGATTGGTTGATTGGTTGCTCCCTGTGTTGAACCTGGAGGTGCATGGCAGAGAACATGCTAGGAAACAAAAAGTGCTGCTGCTATGCCTGGGTTAGCTCCATAAAAGCTCAGGACATCCCACGGCCTGCTGTTGCCTGTGGCTTCCCATAAGGCTCAGTCGTTGATACAGCTTTGTGTAGTACATGGGTTTAGTCAGGAGAGGGTCTCAGGGAGTCACCAGGGTAGGACAAGTGATGGTTACCAGGTTAATGTAGATTCTAGTACGGTGCCAGTGCTGAGCCTGGGGCTACTCAGCAAAGGTCTCAGAGCACACTGAGGCCAGCTACCACCCTCCTGGGGCTTGTGAATCCCCAGGAGTTGTCCAAGAAAAAGTGCAATGTGGGCAGGGCTGACTGCAATGTATTTCCTCATGCATTGTGTGAATTGGGTGGGGTGGGATCTGAGGGAGTCACGAGGGTGGAGTGAGGGGAGCTCACCAAGCCAATTCAGATTCAGATTTGGACATGTTGGGGAAGGTTCAACACAGGAAAGATGATACCTGCCTGCCAGCTGCGAAACAGGAGGACCCCACACAGGGAAAACGATGACTGTTCCTTTTAGTTCTCATCCTAAAGCCACACATCTCAGTCTCTCCCTATATGATTCCAATGCCCGTTGTGTCAAGGTTTCTCTGCTGGGGCCCAGGGTGAGCGTCTGCAAGCCAGTGATATTGTGCACGGACCCTTTGAGAGGGTGCCTGGGTTTCCTGCAGCCTTCCGCCTCACCCCGACAGCCAGAATCACCACTGTTTTTCACAGCCAGATGGTATGGAGGGTCCTCTTGCCAGCACGGGCACTTAGGGCTGGGAACCTGGTGTGTGGCTGGGGTCTCTCCCTCTTTGGGAAAAACCTCCACCGCCGAGATATTCCTCTTGATTCTCAACCACCACACACAGGTGTGGGGGTGGCCAGTGTCACGTCTCTGCCTCTTCTACCAGGCTCAAGGTGGCTTCTTCAGTATGTTTGCAGTGATAGGACTTATGTTCATCTAGATGTCAGATGATCGCCAGGGTAATTGTTTTATAATTTAGTTGTAATTTTAATGTGGTCATGGGAGAAGGCAATCCCAGGATTTATCTACTCTGTCATTTGGGATCGTCCAGTATCTTTCTTGGTTATGTAAATATAAAGCCATTAGGCAGCTGAGGGTCACTGTGGCATGGCTACAAACTTTTTTAAACTTCATCTTATAAGCTGCTACCGCTTGAGCCATCCATACAACCTGGACACTAGGCAGGAGGCAAATTAATATGTAAAAGGAGCCCAGAGCTAATGAAAGGCAAACCCCCATGTCCTCACTCCTGCTTCCTTGGATTGGGGGCTAGGAATAAGAGAACTGCTTGGTCAGGGTGACAGTGTGTAAGGTCCCAGAGAGGAAAGGTCCTGGAAGCCACTAAAGTAAAGGGACCCTGATGAAGAAAAGAATCTGGGCTGTTAATCTGGGTTCAACACAGTGGCCTAAGGTTCTAGGGGAAGGGCGAATTTCAGCCCAAAATGTGGCCAACTCCAGAAGATCCTCTAGGTCCAGGGACCCTGGCACAGCGGTTGTGATTTAGAGAACACGAGCTGAGGATGGGAATGTAAACAAAGGAAGTTGTAATCTTGTTGCCCAAAATGGGCACCACTGAGACTTAGGGGTGCAAAAGCTTCCATGCAGCAACCAGAGTGAATAGCAGTCGTATGTGGATCTAGTTAAAGGTTTCTGGAGGAGGACTGACCTATTCAGCTTGAGTAAAATCCCGGAATTTGCAGAGGCAGTGGGAGGGACCTCAAGAGGAGATAATAAACTTCTGCTAATAAGAACTGTGGAGGCGGTCAATGATTAACTATAAAGTAATTAAAGAGATGTGATCATATGTACAGCCTGTGTTTGTGGAACAGGTCAGAACAGTTATAATTTCCATAATTCAAAGAGAATAGTCCAACTACAGTATAATGATTAGGATTCTATTAGCCAGGCAGGAAAATAACAATTAATCATTGCTGAAGTAGAATCCCTGTGACTACCAGTGTGTGAAGACCATTTCTCATCCTTACCCAGTTTTCTATCTACTCTTATGTCCTGCTTCTGCCTCTCATTCTAAGCTCCAGCCACATCACATTTCCCACCAATCCCCAAACATGCTGTGCTACCTCAGTGTTCTGGTCCTTCTTCTTCCTGTCTAGAATGCCCCTTCACCTTTTCCATCTGACAAACTCTTATGCACTCAACAAAGCCCATCCCTAACATTGCTTTCTCTGGGAGGGTTCCCTCAACCCTATAGTAAAATTAGCTACCCCTTTCACAGTGTTTTTCGAGAACTTCATACACGCCTCTATTTTCATTTTTAACTACACTTAAATAGCAATCTCCCCACTAAACCATTAATTTTCTGACTTACTCATTTCTCTTTTTCATAATCCTAGTCCAGTACTTGACATTTTATAAGTGCTGAGTAAATGTTTATTGATGACTGACTGACTGACTGACTGACTGGATATATTTATATAAGCAGAAATAAAAGCTATGACCTTTTCATTTAATCTAAAAAACATTAGTGACTTTTCAGTTCAGTAAGTTGGTGAGACATGCTCTTTTGGTGAAACCAAAGCCCAAATAACACAGTTGAAAACACCCCAATAGCCTAAATAATTAGATGTGCTTTAATATTTTGCTTTAGTTGCTATTACATATATCTACTTTTGGATGGGTCTAGTAAAAATTTAGTACATCAACAGTTCTTCTTGATGAAATCATTAAATAAATGTATTATATTATGCTCAAAGAAATCTATCCATTAGCTAATTGTATTAGGTTATAGGTTTTTGCATTTTAACACCTGACAGCTCTCTTCAATTTTTTTAACTTTGATATTTTTTCTGGTTATAAAAACAATATATATCCTTATAAAATTGAAAACTAAGAAAAACAAAACTAGAAAACAAAAACCTATAAGCATATTATTATATTTCATTATAATTTTTATATGCATGTATTTGTATACATACACACACACATAGATAAATACATACAGAGTGACATTTATATATAGTTTTTTACTACTTTTTTCACTTAAAATCATGGTATAGATGGCCTTTATCTATTATAATCAATAATCATGAAGAAAATAATTCTTTCTTTTAGTCATTCCCTTATTATTGACATTTCAGATTTTTATCCTTAGGACCAGTTCTTAAAAGTAGAAATACTGAGTGTAAATAGTGTAAACATTTTTAAGGTTCTTGAAACATGTCATTTATGCCCTAAAGAAAGTTTACCAATTTATATTCCCAACGTCAATGTATGAGAATATTCACTTCTACTTAATGTGAAACTTTTAATCTTACTTCCTTTTTTTTGATGTGTGCCAATATCCTATATCTGCTTTTCTATACTACATTCTATTCATTTGCAGCCAAAATAATTACACACATACACATGCACTCTCAAGCTGTAGTCTTTTTTAGCTTGATTGAGACAAATGTTAAGTTTATATCTGATGCCTGACTAAAGTTAAAATATCTGAATTTGTTTTTCTTATTTAAATTGCCTGATAGCAGGGCTCTTTCATCAATATATTTCAAAGATAATGTTAGTATCATGTAGGGATCAGAAGCCTGATGTAGTTGGCATTTTAAAACATACTATTTCTTCTTTCCTATCATTATTTAGAGAGTTTTTACCTGCAAGGAGAAATTGAGAAGCCTGGTTAATGATAGATTTGCACTCTGAATCACACTTATATTAAGAGTTCTAAGTTGCAAAAATATCAAGTGGGAAGAGTGAAGCAGCACCATTTTAAAGAATATGATGGCAAATCAAGTACAAGTACCGAGACTTCTCTTATAGATTCACATTCACCAATGTGGTTCTTTAAAATTTATTTCTTGTGAAGACTGTGCTGTGTGAGGAAGGATGAATGTGTTTGCATTTGAATCAGGGATTATTAGAAAGTAATACATCTCCAATAGGCAACTGTGAGAATATTTCTGGGATCTCTTTTCAATATCAAAAGCAGATATGAAGCTTCAGTTGTGTTAGAATGCAGGGCGCATCATTATGCTGCTTCTATGAACTCTTTCAAGGGCACCACTGTAGGGTTAGGGTGAAGAGGATATTATCTACATTTTAAAAATATTTTCCTTTTGTTTAAAATTACTTATGAAGTTATGTAAACTTGTTTTTGACTAATAATTAATCATACTTTTGTTCTTGGTTCTAGTTTAGATTTCAGACCATGACACATTTGGTAGCATCAATAAATGTTTGTAATCAGTTTTGAACAAACATCTCATCTTCTTGAGCATTGTGCCATTCTTAGCTTGCAAGGTAATTGCTGCGTGCTCTTGCTAAGGGAAAATCGCACCATGGGAATGATAAAATCATCAAAATGTCTCTATTACTTTCCCTCTCCTTTCCATTCCCACTGTGGCTACCACGATTTAAGCCCTTTGAATTGGTGCAATGGACAACGACCTGCTTCCTCCAGTCCTTTCTGTACGACTGCAGCCAGATTCATCTTCTTAAAATACTGCTTGGAACGTGTCACTGGCTGTATGAAAACCTTTAATCACTCCTTATCATCTACAGCACTAGTCTGCCTCCAAACTCTACTGAACATGCATTTCTATCAGGAAAACCACTTTGAGCAGGCATCATGACATATGCATATATATTTATGTATGAATGACACACACACAATATTGTCAATACACATATTAGTAAAATATACTGCATTTGTTTTTAGATAAAAAGTAACTATTTTCTTGTGACCAAATGATGGTCCTAAGTGCCTGGCTTTGGAGGCGACGGGTCTATAGCATAAAGTCATTCCTCTTTAGTATGTCATTCGAGGCACTATGTCGACTGGTTCCAATCTGCCCCTTCAGACATGCCTCCAACTACAACCCTTCTCAAAGCCTCATTTCCAAGTAAATTGGTCTCTTCATTTTCTTCCTCTCTCCGTGCTTTTCCTCACACAATTTATGCCCTACCACTTGTGCTTCCTTTTTCTCTTGACTTACCCATATCCCAACCACTTTATAAGACCCACTTCTAATTTCTCCGGCTCTACTCTCTCCTTCCTCTGAACTTCAAAGACGTTATTTTCTGTTCCACCCATTTGGCAATTAATTATGAAGAATGTACTTTCTACTTTTGCTTTCCACGTGCAGCTTCTGTTAAATCAAAGAGCCTCATATATATATTTGTTGATGAATGGATTAGCACACCTCATGGAAATTGTTTGAAGCTGCAACAATTTTTATATATATCTATAAAAAGAACTTTTGGGCAGAGCATATTTTTAAACATGAAATCAGTTATCAGTTCCATTCATCTAAGGGAGAACAAAGTCTGGAATAAGGCTGGGCTTGGGTAGGTAGGGAACATGGAAATAGGCTGGAATCTCTGTTAGATATAGAATATTATAATTGATGACTCCGTAAATATTGAACCCTACCCATAGGAATATGGGACAGGCATTTTCTCAAGAGAAGTTTTTGGCATTCCAGAAGAAGTTCTGTTTATTTTAAATATTTCCATTCCTCAATTATGGAAAGTGTGAGACATTTGTATTCTCCAGATAAATTCAGTGCTTCAAAGTTTATGACCCTTACATTGCCAAGGTAATGAATTATCTGACCTTACGGAGTTTTTGCTTTTTCAAGTCATTATGTCACATCTTATTTACAAAAGTTATTAGTGTAAGGGAGAAATTTTATATAGTTTGTTGAAGGTATTTATAGGAGATTATGAAAATTTACCTCCAATCTCAGGGGACTGTCATCTTAGAAAGGCTCCCCAAGTTCATTTGCTGCCCTTCTAGGGTCGAACTTAGAGGGATGTGTTCAGAGTCTGTGAACACTCCATTTTTGAAATGAAACCAAACCCATGCAGAGTTATGTGCTTAGTGTGGGAAGGAATTTGTGATGCCTCTATTCTCAGAACTTTTCCCAGGACCCCCTGTCCTCAAATCTTAACATCAACCTACTAGATTTTTCCCTCCATGTAAACACTAACATTTCAAGGACATTATTTCTTGTTTTGTTCTAACTTATTTATATTCAATTGCCACATTTAATGCTTATTCAAATACATCATTGTCCATCTTTGGATGTACATAGATTTAAAAATTCTATTCCATAAAAACAAAAACTAAAATTCTGTAATAGGAGGAGTGAACATAAAAATCAACAAATACTCATTTGGACTAACTGTACAGAAATCCGCAAGATAAAACAGCACAATTGGAGGCACTCAAAATATCAGACTCATTCATTCAACAACTAGTCCTAGTCCAGGGACCAAAAGATTTAGGATTGAAGACGACAATTGTGCTTTTCAGACTCAGGGAATTTATAATCTAGAAGACAAAGAAAGTAAGAAATTCCCACATGATTCTTATCATTATGTCCATCACCATCATCGTCCTTGTAACCACTTTGAATTCATCTAAAGAAAACTGATTTTTAAAAAATTATTGCTCTGGATGGAGAATGAGTTTATACCACAGAAATGGAGACTAGAATTGGGTTCAATAATAGAACTGGGGAGTTGGACAGAAAGGTAATAAAGAAAAGAACTGGAAGAGAGAAATGATATAATAATGAAAGCACTTACAGCATCACCAATGTCAGTTTAGAGATGGCCGATGCTCAGCACCAGATGGGGACAGGGGACCAAGAGTTACTGGGGCACTGAGTACTGTCTCAGACACTGTGCTAAGATGTTTCCAGACAGCACCTTATATAACTTTAGAAACATTACCTTATTTAATTCTGCAAAGCAAGTGATATTGCTTTTCTGTTTTACAAATAATGACACTGAGAGGTACAGAAGTTAAGTCACTTACCCGATACCACACAGCTAGTAAATGGCAGAGCTGGGAGTCTAACTTGAGATTGCCTGAAGCCCAATCCAAGCTCTTAACTGTTCGGGCTACTGTCTTTCTAAGCATTAAACTGCATGGAAAGATCTGACTAGTCTTGTGCAATCTCTACCTTCTTCTGTCTTTTTTAGGCAAATCTCTCACATTAGAGAATATAATCGTTTAAAAAAATCAGTGTCTATTCCTCAGATTCCTCAGAGGTCAACATTAGCACTTTCAAATTCCATCTAAAATTATCCAATTTCAAAGAGACAAAGTGACAAGAATATGGCCTAGAGACAGTTGGTTGGGTAAATGTTTTGGTCACTAGGGGTGAGATCTGGGACCAATGCAAAGAACATTTTCTTGGCTGATAAAGATAAGCAATCAGATCATAAGACATCTAGAAGCTGAACGACACTGGAATATCCAGATTTATCATAACAGGAATGACAAAAGTCTTGAACTGCTGGGCCCGAAATCATCACTGACTTGAAATAAATGGGGGACAGAGAAGGAGAATAATAACTCATCTTTCATATAGATTGCTGAAGACCCACTTGTACTTTGAGAACCTGAGGTCCAGAAATTTTCAAACAATCAAAAACATAAGCCTAGCATCCACGTAGACAAATCAACAAAATGCATTCTCTATACACACAAAAATCACCGGGCTTCTCAAAAGTCAGGAAACTATTACTGTCAAGATTATTGTGAAAATAAGCTCCACATTAATTTTTGTGTCAACAATAAATCCTGCTGGAAAATAAAAATTCACAAAAACATTATAGAGGTTTTAAGTTTTTCTATGGAAAAAGGATTTTTTAAACATCAACTTTACAGTATTCTCCACAGAGAGATTATACCAGAGGGAGAGTTGTAATTGAGTTTAGGAATAACTCTGGAGGGAGGTCAGAAAGGTGGGAGCAGATTGGTGGAGAGCAATTCACATAACAGTGAAAGTATTTACAGTCCCACAGATACTGTGTTAGAGACAGCTGGCCAACCAGTGGCAGGAGGGAGGCTGGGGAGAGAAGGAAGTGAGATTTACTGGGTACTTACCACTATGCCAGACACTGTGCTAGGTAAGTTCTTTCTAGACATTATCTCACTTAATTTTCACAATAATTCTATAATACTGGGAATACTGTAATACCTGGGAGGTATTATCCTCAAGTTATAGATAAAGAAAATAAGGGCGTAAGTGATTTGCACAATGTCACAGAGGTGGTACCTGCTAGAGGCTGGATACGAACGCAGGTTGTTTTTGTTGGTTTGTTTCTTTAACCCCAGAGTGCATGCCTTTTTTACTAGACCACCTTGACTCACGTCCCTTTATATCGAAAACATTCTCTGATATACAAAAGACAAAAATTAATTTAGGACATGCACTAAAAAGCATAGGTAAGCCACAAAGGTTGGACTTTAATAACTGTAAGAAAGTCTTTGAGCTGCTTTCTAATGTATGCTCAAGGTGGCATGTGTGGAGTCATCACTGTTAAGTCACCAGGTATCATCACAGTGGAGGACGGGGCCTGTTTTCAAGTTCTCCTGTTCATTTCCACCCCACCTTCTGACCCCTCCTCAAATTTCCAGTGCAATCTTCCCCCAAGAAAATGAGGAATGAGATGAACACAAAGTGTGAGGAAGCAAAGACGCAGTGCAAAGGCAGACACAAAGCATAACACAGTAAATCCAACACCCTACTTTCAGAAATTACAGAAATTATACAAATCCCCTGTGGAACAATTACATCCATGCTCACACTATATGCCATGCACAGCATGCTGATACAAGTCTCACCTTCTATTATAATTTAGCAGGGCTTATTCCCTCACCTGGCTTAATGAATGAATGAGTGATTAAAAGAAGGGAGGGAGGGAGGAGGGAGGGAAGGAGGGAGGGAGAGAGGGAGGAAGGGAAGGAGAATGCTGGAACCTGCTGAATATGGAATCAAAGAATCGAGAGATGAATGTGTCCCTCCGGCTCTCTGAGGCATTGAAATGTGTACGGTAGTTGCTAGGGACTAGCACAGGGCTGGTACAGGTGGAGAGCAAGTACCCAGGGGCTGACGTGCCAGGGCCCAAGTGCTTGGCTGCACAGACTCCCAGTGCAGAGTGAGTGGGAAGGTTCCACTTTGGATGGTAAAGATGTGTTGTGTGTAAGATCAGATGATCTCCAAAGTCAGGGGACATGGAAAGGGTGATATGCCGCCCAGAGCTCAGAGCCAAACAGATCAGCGTGGGAAGGAGTCATGTGAGAAACACAAAACAGGCTTCCATGGAATCAGGCTGACAACTGATGTGAACAGAACACTAACGAGAAAATAGAGGTGTTGATTCACGAGGTGAAGTAAAAAAGGAAGCTAGTGTTTACTGAGTGCCTATTATGTGTTAAGGCAATACACTAAACACTTTATGTGCATTAGTTACTTTAATTTTCCTCAACTGATCCTCTCTGAAACACAGGGATGTAGGGATTATTACTTTTTCTATTTTGCCGATCAGAGAACTGAGTCTTATGAAGGTGAAGCAACTTAACTCATGATCACATATATAACAGCAGAAGCAAAACTTGAAGCCATGTTCTATTGATTCAGAAGCCCATGGTTTAAGCTTATACTCTTGCATGTGGGTCCGTCCCCTCAGTGAGCCCAGCTGGCTGGGGCTGACTCACTTGGGGGTTAGCCCTGTGGGAGGTAGGCACAGGCAGTTGATAAAGGTAATACAATCACAGATGGTATCAACTGATAAACACTCATAGGACTCCAGTGAGAAAAGTATGTTCTTGGCCAGTCATAAAACTGAAAAGTAAGGAACTTGGTCCGAGGGAAGAGCTATTCTTTCAAGCTACTGGACAAGTTGAAGGTACATTTGTACACATTCATATGGACAGCCTAAAGTGCCCAAGCATAAATCAACACATTATTATACAGTCTGTTGGACTATTGATCCCAGCTTCCCAGCAATCCTTGACTCACCATCATGCTGCTTAAATATATTTCCATGTATTGGGGGATCAATAGTACAAAATATCAAATTGTTCTGAGCACATAATTTTGTCTTAAATTCTTCAAATGACAACTGGTATTAAAGGGGTTTAAAAAAAAAACTGAGATGTCAGGCCATTTCCTCAAGGCTTGGATGTCACAAGGATCTAAAGAGAAAGAAAGATGGTTTACTAGCCCACCACCCCAGACACATATGTTCAAGTGTGCTATATTTTAACAATGCTGATTTAATCATTTTGAACCTTGAACTTAGAGTACTTTCAGTCAACTGCCTAATCTAATTTTAGCTGGATTATTTTACTGTTTCAGTATCAAATATCAGCACCAGAGTGAATCTCTTCATGCCTAACAGACCGTGGGTATTAAATGTTAAACAAACAAGACTTATCCCCGTGTTTCACAGCCCACTCCTTTATGGTATTAAAACTGTTGTTTCATCTCCCAGAGGTTCTCATATAAGAAAAACAGTCTGTTCTTTATTATAAGCAATAACAATTTCCCTTCCTATCTAGAAAATGAATGTCATTGCTCAGAATAAAATTTATTTAAAGAATTAGATTACCTTAGACTATAAAACATGACTGTGTCCTGCCTTCTTGTGTTTTTTGGAGAAATCTCAATTCACTTTGAAAATTTACACACATTTGTCATATTAGAAATAGGTGTTCATCTTTTGAGTAAGTAACGGATTTTTCTAAGGACAGCATCAAAAAGCCCCAAATTACTCCCATTTTGGAATGTTAATCATTATCTCCCATTACCAGGCTACAGACACAGTCAGTTTTGAAAACACCCTCTTTATGGAAAATAAAATATGATTCAGGAGGCAAACAAGTTCTCAGTGGCATTTGCATGTGTGTGTCATTTTATCCTAGGCTATACCTGTGGTATTTCTGCAGGGTGGGCCTGCTTTCATCAGCTGCCAAGAGCATCATGGGAAGACACTAGCACTCAAAGATCTGGCTGAAAAAATACCACACAGATTCTGTTAAAACAGTCTGATGCCAACAATTAAGCCACACAGAAAACTGTTGTGTAAAACTCCAAATGAAATGGAAGATTGTCTTTCTTTTAATAGAAGGCCCCCTCATTCTAAAACCAGCTGTTAAAGACATTGGTGTCCTTGGGCACTGTTTTGAGTTCTACCGAAGAAACTCTTCAAACAAACTGTGGCAAGGGAGAGGCAGGACTGGGGGCAGGAGTGTGCCTTTTAGTGACCAAGGCTGAATATGCTTTCCTCCTGTTTTCTTTTATGTTTCTTCACAAAGCCTTTTTTCACGCTTTCCTGCTCTGTTGTAGTGGCTTTTTCCCCCTAATATACTTAAGTTGCCAAACCAAAATAAGAATCTCTGCCACCATGTATTCTATTTAGCTGAACAAGTTTCAACTATTCCATGCAGGGAAATGAGCCAGCAACCTGCTATAGGAGTCAGGTAACAAAAGGCTCCCCTCAGAGCCTGTCAATTTCCAGGCCCTGCTGCTCCGTGATCAGGTAAGTTGGTTCCCTGTACACCTGGGGCCTCCTGGGCTGCCAGCAAGGTTGTTGACACAAGATATCAGGGACCCAGCCTCTGTATTTACACTTTAATAAGCATTTTGTTTTTATTACTTTTTCTTGTTTGTTTCCAGAGGTTCTAAGAAAGGGACACACACAGTAATAACCAATTCATACAAGATAGAGTCAACTGTACTGAAATTTGGACTAAATCAGAAATGAAAATTTTCAAATAGGACAAATACTTAGAAGGGGACAAATGTGCTTTGCATAAGTCTTATTTCCCTCGCACTTTTTTGTATACAGAGCAATTCCCCACCATCCATTTACTGACTCCAGCAGGTGGAGTGGAGTAACAGATCCCTATGAGAGTGTCTGCTGGATTCCAGCTCCAGACACCTTTTTAAGGGGGTCAGGTTTGGATAAATCTAAGGAACAGCAGGACATATGAATGGGAAAATTTGAGAAAAGGCAACTCAACTTTTAGGTTCTTTCACCCATATTCAGTCTCACTCCTAGCCCTTAGGGAAAGTGTAATCGTCTTCTTTGCTTCAAAACTGCTTCCTCATTTCTACTGAAATTCTGGGTATCTGATGACAACCACAAATAACCCCACAAAAGACCACAAATGCAAGATTTCAGACCTGTTGACAGACTCAGCTGCCTGAAACTAAAAGGCCTTGCACTCTCAGGCTTATTTCCACTTTGCTTCCCCCACCGTACATTTTTTGGGAAAGTATTGAAGATTGAACACTGCAGATGGTAACTGAAATACTGGTGGTTGTTGTCAGCACATTTTATGGAGCATATGAACTAGGCAATGATCTATTTTATTTTAATTTCCCCATTACTCAGTGAAGCACTGTGTGCACATATGGGGAATACAAGCATGTACCTCTGGAGTGAGAATATTAACCCTGAAGGACTACAAACTAACATTTAGTATTTCGAACAAAAAAATAAAAATGAAAGCACAATTCTGTATATTCACATTCATACATTTAAATTTCACTCCATTAAACTGATAATCTCTTCAATAAAGTGATAAGGTTCATTTGTAATTAGTATCATTTATATGCAGTTAACATGTCAAAAGCCCATGAAAAAGCTACTTAGCATAGTTTAGGATCTAAGCTATGATAAAACTTTTTTGCCATCTACTTCACACTCCTCAAAGTTAGTTTAGGAGAAGTTGCCTTTGCTGGCTATTTAAACAGATTTTAAATCCATTCTACATGAAAGGATCATAAATGCTCAATTGCTAGAGAAAAAATTCACAAGCTTCCCCATTCAAGCCACGTTTGTGGATGCTCTTTCCCCAACCCGATAAGAAATTGTTTTGAAAACAATAGTCACAGCCCTATTTACAATAAATAGTCTTTGTTAGCATATCGGTATTTCCCTTCAATTCTTTTTTACCAAGATTTTAAATTTCTTTAAGTTGATAAATATATACATACGTTTTTTTCATTACAACCTAAATATTAATGTTATTTTACAGTCTCTCTAAATTTCCATTTATATTTGGCTGCAAAATACTTCAGTGTAAAGATAAAGTACAATTTAACTGTTCTTCACTTGTTACACTTTTTCATTTATTTCCAACTTTTAATATTACAAATAACATTGTAATGGCTAGTTTTAAACATAAACCTATTTCAGATATTTGAATTTTTGGAAGACAGATTATGAAAAGTACAATTAGTCAAAGGGAATTTTAAGGCTCTTGATAAATATTGCCAAATTGCTTTCCAAATAGTTGGTATCAAATAATATTTCCATAAACAGGGTATGACAATGCCTTTTCATTGTGCTCTTGACAGTATTCTCAGGAATTTTTAATCACTAATTTCGAAGACAAAAAATGTCATTTCATTGCTTTGAATAAAGTGATTGCTACTGGGATTTAACTTTTCAAACATTTTTTAAAGTAATATATTTTGGGCCTTTGTGCATTTATTTATTGCAGTGCTGGAGTTTCTTTATTATTGATTTGTTTGAATGTTTTATGCATTTAAGACCATAATTGCTCTTATGACCAATTTGGTCATAATTTCATTGAAATTCTGTTGTGTATTTTTAATTAAATTCTGTGACTTCACTAATTGTCCTTCTTAATCCTCAGTCTTCTTGCTAACATTTTAAAGGACGGCCTTGGATTTCACAAAATAAATTAGGAGAATTACAGAGGAAGATGTCAGGAGAGTTAAGTCCAAAATGTAATTCCATCTTTAGTATTATAAATTCAATGTTGTTGTTTCTCAACACGTACTAAAATTCCTTCCTATGTCTGAGTAAAAAAGACAGGTGCATAACCCAGATAATACTGAAAAAGATCATCAAGAAAATAATTTAGAATTGTATCTAACAGAGTAATGAGGTTTAAGGTCGATGCTCCATAAATGCCCCCCACTAACAGAATTATTTTCTCCCTACTTGGTTTGGCATAATGAGCAACAGTGCAGTTTTAAAGGTTCTTTCCAAGTAGAGGTTGTCAAGATGCAGGTTTTTCTTAGGTTAGTACCAGATCTTTCATTTATCAAATTCACATGGCAAAGCAGACGGATAACTGCCGACTGAGTTAGGTAGCACGAGGTCACCAGGGAAATGGAACAGAGGTAACCCCATAGTGGGAAGCCAGTGATGGGACCTCCAAGTGCAGCAAAGTCGGTTAAAGCTAAAGACGGGGCTAAGACTCTCAAACTTTAAGTGATACACATAGGTGTATACATTATAGTATGTAGAGTACTAGGAAATAAAAGTCAAAGAATTGCAGACTAATTGTACTAATCTAAAACAAAAATTTCAGGTGAATAACAACCAAACTGTACACAGTGCTTTAAGATCGTTCAAAAGGTTTAGACATTAGTTTTCTCAGTTGATCCTCCAAAAAATTGTATGTATATTTATATTAATTTTATTGATAAAATAGCTAAGATAAGAAAATTTGATTAATTAATGTGTCCATAATTATAGTGCTTTTAATTTGTGGAGCAGGGAATCTAAGTCATACCTATCGACTGACTACAAGACCAGTCGGTCCTGTGACCTTATCAATGATTCCAAGACTGGTTGTTGCTTTACTTCTCTGGTTAAATTACTGGTTTTCAGTTTCTCCGGAAATTCTGCCATATCTAAAACCTTGATTCATATACAGGTAACAGAAGACTATCTTTTCCACTAAGTGCTCAGTGGAAATTTGGGAACAAGTAGCTTCTTTTTTGGTGGCTAGGATTCCTCATTCTATCCTTCAGTATGATGCCAGCCATCCTCTCCTGACATAGGGGAGCCTCCATGGAGGGCTGTATTGGGGTTACCACAGTCAAGGAAGCTCATCTATAGTCTAAAGGACTTGCCTGAAGACCAAGGATGTCTGACTGCTCTAGATGACTTCTGCAACCTCAATAGAAAACTCAATCTGTCTTCTTGCTCTAACCTTATAAAATTCTAAAGTAGAACCAGCATCTGCTTTCAAGAAAAAGAGATGAGAATAGAAAGGATATGTCTTTCTGTTAGAATCTACTGGGCAGCTTGGGAAGAACTTCAAGTTCTGGCACCAGAAAATTCTTAGGGTTCTATTAAAGGCAAGTAAGTTCTATGTCTCAGGAGCTTAAAGGGTTTCTGGTTCCCCAGAAATAGATCATAGTGGTAATTAGACTGGCTGAGAGAGTACTTATGATTATGCAGCCTGGATGATCTTGGCCTCACGTGGATCTGAAAAAGTAAAACATCTATAAAACAACCAATCACCTAAGGATCAGAATTCCATCAATGTCAATGTTTTAGAATACAACCCCGGAGGAGAAAGCCTACTCAGAAAGGCTGTTGAAAGTCCTGGTAGCTTTTCTAAAGGCTTCTCTTTTTCATAAAAAGAAGGTATCATGGAATAGTCATTAAGAATCTGGGCTTAAAATCAGGCTGACCATTAAAATCTAAGAAACAGCACTGACCACACTAGCTAAATCTGCATGATTTTGGGAGAGTGACTCAGCTTCTCTAAGCCTCATGGTCCCCTTCTAGAAAATTAGGATGATACAGTAGTACTAGTCTCCTGGGGATATTATGAAGATTAAATGAGAAAGGCCTTATGAAAGTATATAGTAGATAGTAAACAGCATATAAGTATAAGCTATTGTTATGCTAGTATTATGTGCTGTTATAGAGCCAATCCTTCGTTCTATAGACTATTCTGATTTATTACTTGTAAAAACTTTCTTGATAAATATAGTTTTTGGGTTTTCTAGTAAACAACAAAGAATAGCAGCAAACTAAAATGAGCTGGAGAATACAATGACTACATGACAAGTGACAGCAGGAAAACAACTAAACCAATATAGAAGAAAGCTTTATCACAACAAAATGCAAGAATAAACCTCTAGTAATTTAGAGAAGTGTCAGAGTCATTTCATATCTCCATACTCAAAAAAAAAAAAAAAAAGAAATAGAAAGAAAAGCAAAAGCAAACATTTGCCATTGATGCTCCTTAGCTTCACTCATAAATTCACTATAATGCAAACAGAAGTTTCTAAACTTGCCTGGCGTTCTTTGAACATTTTTGAATACTCAGGTCTTGCCTTAGTTCTAGAAAATATTTAGCACTTTCCCCCTTTATTTCTTCCTACTGGAATGATTAACTAATGTATAATAGAACTTACATTTCAAAATCTTTAATATTTTTCCATTCTTTTTCTCTCTTTTACACAATTTTTTAATTTTCTAATTTACATGCTCCAATTCACAAAGTCTCTCTTTGACAGTATTCCTTCTGCTGAGATTTTTTAAAAAATCTAAATACCTACACATTTTTATTTCCAATAATTTTAATTGGCTCTTTTTGTATCTATACATTCTAATTTCATTACCACTTAGTTATTTCATAAACTTCTGTTCTTTTTTTTGTAATAGATGCTATTTATCTCTTATTTTAAAAATATTTTATACATACTTCTTCTTTTGTTTTCAAGTCTCTTTCAGCATAATCAGGCCATCCTATGAAGCCTGTGGCAGCATAGCTTGCTATAATAGATAATGAGTATAAACCTAGGTTGTTATTAATAGATAGTGTAAGGGAATGTAAGACTGAGGGCACAGTATAGGCAGGAGGCGATTGAAGTTACGTGAGAAATTCACCACGTAATTTCCATTTTTTTCTCAAGTGGAATTTTAAAATATTGAGCAAAAAATGTTAAACCCTTTTAAGAAATATGCAATAGTAAAACATGTGATAAATGGCTTGCTTTACAAATTCAAAATTCTGACTATGCCCAGGTAGTGTTTGTTCATCAGCCATTGCTTAGCAAGAGCTTAAGACTTAATACTGTTCTCAATAACTGTGAGTTGAATGGATAAAACAAAAATAGATAGAAAAATATTAAATAATGATGAATTCCACAAATGAAAAAACTCAGTTAAATAAAATGATCATTAGTATCGTATCACTTCAATTCCAAGAGCATATTTTTATATTTAATGCTTTTAAAATTAAAATAGTCTTAGAATCATTATATAAATTTATTAAGTTTTTTCTCTTAAAAATATCCTATATCAAAGGTTCATCTCTCAACTTATGCCATTTGAAATTAAAGCAATAGAGTATTTTAATATCATAATTATGAAAAGGCTTTACACACATGAATGAAAACAAAAAAATGACAGGAACACTTTGAAAATTTCAAATTAAATGGGAACAACAGAGACAAATCCCTAAGTGAAATTCTGTTATACTATAAAGTCAGCAAAAATATGAGGTTGGTCAAAACCAGAGGAAAATCAAATTATAGGTCTTGAACTCTTCAGAGGAAAATAACCTTTTCCTAGCTCCCATAGGTCTGTCCTTATAAGCAACTTTGACTCTTGTAGCTGAAGTGAGTTTTCTAATAAACCAATGAAACCATGTTTATGAGTTTATTTTACCCAGCAAAGAGGCCTTAATTGGTAGAGAAGAAACTAAAAGGAAATTTGTAAATGCTTTTGATCAAAACTGAGGTATCTCTTAGAGAAACTTTTCCCTCGAGGCTAAGTAAACATTCTGAAAGACTTTCCAAATAGAAGATCTGAGATAAAAGGCTGCAGTCCAGAATTATAAAGCAGTCATAAATTCTGATTCTATTATGCCCAAGCAAGACTGGAGGTGACTGATGAGAGACCTGGGACCTTTAAAAAACAAGGCCATTGGCTCCTCCTGGTAGAACATTTCCAGATGTTAGCCTACCTTATTCTGCTAGTAGCAAACTAACTGCTTTGCTCAAGTCAATAAACCAACCAAAGCTCTGGGGGAAAATGTTAAAGTCTTTGAAAAGAATTATCATTTGGTAAACCTCATCTAATGTTATGACCTAAAGATTTAATAACTATTCTTTGTGAATAGCTGGAAACACAATCACGAAAAAAGTGGTCAAAAAGATAAATTGCACATGAGATAGCAACTGGTTGAAAAGAAAACCAATTAAAGAATAAACTGTAAAGGAACTGAATATATGTGACACTAAAATATTAAACACTCTATTCATAAATATACTATGTATGGATATATGTTTCGAACCCTAAGATATATTTCCCTAAAGACTTGTAAGATCAAATTAAATTCCGACTTAAATTTGTTAGGATAAGACAGATTTTATTCCTTGTCTACAGGAATCACCCTGTGAAAATAAAAGCAGAACCTGGGAATTTACCAAGTAGAGAATCATTGAATAATAAACACTTCAAGATGGGAAGGACTTTGTTTTGTTTTTTTTTTTTTTTTGCTTTTTGATATGTGGGTAGCTCCCTGACTGGGAATCGAACCCAGGCCGCAGCACTGACAGCGCCAGCGCCAAAGCCTTAAGCCACTGCACCATCAGGGAACTCCTTAGATGGGAAGGACTTTGAAGGTCATGTAATCTAAAACCTTTCCTGGTGGGCAACTCTGAGACCAAATGTTCATGTAGGCTCTGCTTTTTAAAGAGCTTCTAGTCACCAGATGACCCTTTCCTTCCCTTCTCAGTCAGGTGCCCTGAAGAAAAGATTAATGCTTCATTATCTCTATGTCCCCTCTTCTCATTCTCATCTCAACTCTTTGTGACCAGACTTACACGTTCTCTATTCTATTGAATCTATTCTTAATAAAATAACCAATAGCCGCCACTTGCTGAAACCATGAAACTCATTTCTGTTCTTATCTTCCAGATTTGTGTTTGGTACTTAACAGTGTGTCCACCCTGTTCTTCCTTCACATCCCTTGCTTGTTCTCTTCTACTTCCCTAGCTATTCTGGTCAGTTGCAAGGCTATTTTCCCTCTGCCTTTTAAATACTGTCCTACCTCATTTACCTAGTAATGGCCCTTTCTTTTCCACTCTGAATACTTTAATTGACCTCCCGCATTTACAAATCGAGATTTCAGTTCAGCACTCTATCTGAGCCCCAATTTAGACATTCAGCTGCCTATTAGACCTTGTCATTTGGATACCTACAGGTCCCTAAAAATGAACATAATCAAACTAAATGCATTATTTCTCCCACCTAAATTGGCTTTTCCTATATTTATTCTTTTAGTAATATATCAAAAATGTGTGCATTATTCTGCCCACATAAATCAGCTTCTTCTGCATTTACTATTTTACCCAACCATGAAAACTCTCAAGAAAGAAACCTGGGCATTTTCTTAGATACTTCTCTCATATTAAGCCCTTACAAAAGAGAATCTTTTCCTCCAACTCACTCCTCCTCTTTTTCATTATTGCAATCATAATAAATATTTATGTAGTGTTTACTATACATTAGGCACTCATATAAGCTTTATAGGGTTTTTATCTAATTTTTAAAATAATCCCCATTTTAAAGATTAGTAAATTGAGGCAGAGATTAGTTGGTAACTGCCCAAGTTAAGAGCTAATAAGTGCTGAAGCTGGTATTCAATACCAGGCAATCTGACTCAAGAGCATAAGGGTCTTAACCACTATGCTGATTAGTTATCAAGATCTGTATAGTTTAATTCCTCAACATTTTTCAAATATGTCTCTTCTGCTCCATTCTTATATCTATTGCTGTGTCTAGGTCCTTATCATTCACTAAATCAGACTCTAAATTCCACAAAGGCCAGGATTATGTGTGCTCTTGTTTATCAATGCCCCTAGTCCTTAGTACAATGATCAGGACTTTGCATATTCTAAGGGTCTGCTGAAAAAACGAATAACATATTTCACCATGTTAATAATAGGTAGGTGGCCATATACTTTACTCTCCAAACAGGGAAAGTTTTGAGATTGAAAAAAGGCAATACAAAAAATTACTCTGGGTCAACAGGAATATATTGGGACTGTTCCAGACAAACTGAGACATAGCATCACCCTATCAATTAGGATACCTGTATATGCCTGATTGTTGGTGGTAGTGCTTTTCTTTTGTTTGTTTGTTTTCAGCTCAACACCATTTTCTCCTTCTGTACTTTCCCTAGTATTATAGGGATTGAAAGCCTGGGAACTACATTTCCTGGAATGTATGCCAGTGGGTTTATAAGGTTAGATGAAAACAATGTGAGATTTCAAAGACAAAAGATAAATAGAGACCAACCTTCCTCCCTTGAGGGGCATGGTCACATGGGCCTTGGTAGACAGCATATCTGAGCATTTGCCAACAGCTTCCAAGTATCTTCCTACAAGTCACTAACTTTGGTGCTATGGGCAGCAGAAATCACCGGTGACAGTTTTCTACATTTCCTATGCTCCACGATTTTCTGAATACTAGTAGCTTTATCCCTGGTTTTTCCACTCCCGGACCTTCCAACATTTTTATAGGTCCATTTACTTGTAAGGTAATCCATTCTAGCTGCCTCAACAAACCCTCAAATCTCAGTTTCTTAGGTCAGCAAAAGTTGACATTTTGCTGATGCAAAGTCCGATGCAGATTGGTAATAGCTCTCCTCCATCTCATGACTCAAGCAATGAGGGTTCTTCTATCCTTTTATTTCCATCTTTTTATAGCTTCCAGGGTTGCTTCCAGGGGAAGTGAGAGACTGGAAAAGGCAGACAAACTCCTAACTACTTTAGCCCTGGGAGATTTATTTGTCACTCCCCTCCACAGTCCTTTCACCAGGACCATTGTAAGGTCCCAACCTAACAGCAAGACAGGATGCAAGAACAATATGACATTTGGTAGGCATCAACTCTTTCTGCGTAAGCTCCTTAAATTAAATCCCTTCTTGCTTGAAATATCTAGAGTAGCTTCTGTTCTCCTTATAGATATATGATGAAATAATATATAATTGTAGAACTTAAATATATTAACTTTATGAATAGGTATTAATCATTTGTTTCCATAACTGAATGTGCAAATATTGGTTTTACTTTATAGGTATACAAATATAGTTATCTTATATAAAAATTTACATACATGCTTATTGGGTAGTTTATATACCTGATAGATATTTATATTAATAGATTCAATAATAAAGAATAGAATAGGATTAATGTCTTAAAGAAAACAAAATAAAAATTTGTCGATATATAAACAACTTATACATATGTCTATCATTGTTTTGCATTAAAATGACCTATATTTTTTAGTGAGTGATAATATTTTTAAAATTTATAAAGACATAGGACTGTCTCCATTGGACCTATAATGACCAGGGCCCACATCATTATTTTCTTACACCAACATTCCTGACGATGCATAGGTTATATTAAAGTGAGCAAGAGTGGATATGAAACAGGGTGCTGACTCCTGAATTTGGTAATCATTATACTGTCACATTAAATTATTAGCTTCTGTTTCTTATCTAAGAAATAAACAATACATCAAAAACGCATTCCTGCAACACAATATCTTAAAACAATTATAATAACATGATTATAGAGGTGGATGCACTGTATATATTATGCCAGGTCTTCATCCTTTGCATTTAAAGATAATGTTCAATGGCACTTGTTTCCATCTCAAT
This sequence comes from Lyroderma lyra, assembly GCA_004026885.1. Lineage (NCBI taxonomy): Eukaryota > Metazoa > Chordata > Mammalia > Chiroptera > Megadermatidae > Lyroderma > Lyroderma lyra. Next base: position 105,577 of record PVJL010003197.1, read on the forward strand.
GACCATGGTGAAATGGGTTAATTTCCAGAGATGATGTATTGTCAGTGCAGGTGGCAAAGCTAACCTATCCCACAGTCAAGCAACATTCAATTCCTGCCTGAATTCAAGTATTCATCACTGTGCTCTGCCTAGTTTTGTCTTTGTCAACAAATGAAGGTCAAATTACTCCCTCCAATTCGCATTAACAGGAAATGTAAGTACAACAAACAATCTGAAAGATGAATGTGAATTGAGAGGAAGTACTTCAGGTGAGCCATTATAGAACTAAATGTAATTCTGCCACTTTTCGTTCAGTTTAATTTATATAAAAGAGAATGAAGGGAAAGAAAGTGAGTGAACCTCACCCATTGTTGAATACTTACTCTGGACCAGATCTTGTGCTCAATAATTTCAGGTATATTTTTCCTTACTGATTCATCACAACATCCCTTGAAGAAGACACAGTTGTTTTCCTTATTATATAATAAGGAGGCCTGTGTCATTTACTGCTTCAAAAACTTTGAGCAAAGCTTCTTGCCTCTCTCAGCCTCAGTTTTTTCATGTGCTAAATGAGAATAATAATACCTGCCCTACAAGCTAGGCATTCTACACACACACATAATTATTTCTTTAAGGTTTTCCTTCCCTACTAGACTATCAGCTACATGAAGCTTTGAAAGGCAAACCTGTCTGATGCCAAGGTCCTCTTTCCCCCATGCCTCAGAGCCTACCTGCAGGAGGGGCTTTAAAATAAGAGCTCACCTGGACAACTTAGATTATCCTCAGATGTACAAGTCTCAGGCAGAAGGCACATTTAGTACAGTACCATTAGAAGTTTATCTTTGCCACTAAAAATATTCATACATCAAAGAACAAAGAAGAAAACTGTAGAAGAAGTGGCCAGTGATGACAAGCAGAGAAGGTTACCTTACTCTTGATAATTGCTGGCACATATGCATCAAGGGACATAGAACAGACCTGAATAAAGGTCAAACCCATCCACTTTGGGCACCAGGTACTGAGACTAGGGAAAAACTACAAAGCAATACCATGAACTTTTGAAGTTACTCACTTAAGACCAAGGGCTGGTGGTTGGTCTCTGTCGAGTCACTGTGGGTCTTTTGATTCAGCTCCTTCTTAGTTCTGAAGAATGAAAAATGGAAAACTAACACTACCAAACTACAAACTACCACCCTCTACAGAGAGAATGATATCATAAAAAATAATGAGAATCATCCTTGTGACTATTTTATAACTACCAATTAGTACTTCTTAAGCCCTTCACTTGTATCACCCCACCCTCAACCCCCTTACTGTCGGGTAATAAAACATTATAATAACTATGTATAGTGCCTGGTGGGTACTAGAGTTATCGGAGATCACTTCATAAGTTACATAACTGTCTCACCACTATGCTGTACACCTGAAACTAATATAAAATAATACTGAATATCAGCTATAATTGAAAAGTAAAAAAATAATAATAAATTTTTAAAAAGATAATGATGGATGGACCTGAAGATCATCATGCTAAGCAAAATAAGTCAGACAGATAAAACCAAAAACTGTATGGCTTCACTCATGTGTGGAATATAAAATTAAAAGCAACAAAGAAAAAAAATGAACAAACAAAAAACCTATGGACACAATCAACAGTTTAATGTTTATTTGGGGACAAGTGGGGAGGGCATGGGAGAATGGGGAGGGGGTCGGAGAGGAGGGAGGGGGAGCTAAATATAAGGTGATGGAAAGAGAACTCACACTGGGTGGTGAACTTATTATACATCAAATTGACAATGCATTGTAAAATTGTATACCTGGAACCTGTGTAATTATTGCTGACCAATGTCACCCTAATAAGTCTAACAATGAAAAAGAAAGTAGAATTCAAAAAAAGATAATGAGAATCATAACAGCTTATAATTACTTTAAACTTTTCCATGTCACTAGGTCAACTGACCAAAGAATACAGTGCATACCCTACTATGGGCCACGTTCTGGAGACACTGTAGAAAACAAGACACATATAGACCCTATCTTCATGTAGCTGACAATCTAGCAGTGGAGCAAATGCTAAAGAAATACTTATATGTATGAAGAATGCTTCGATATGAAGTAAGGATTAATCACATTTAAGATGAGAAGACTGAAGCTAAAATGGGAAAGAGGCTTTGAACAATGTTTTTGAAACAGTAAGCGGTACAGTTAGATCTCAAACCTGGGTCTTTATACTCGTACTTCTAGGCTAGGGCTCTTTCTATAATGCTACACTGCCTGGCTGCCTGTTTCTAAGAACCCCTCTCTCCCAACTGAGGGTTGAATATGGTGACTATAAGTGAGGATGAGAAAAGATGAAATAGATTACAATTTATTCTGGAAGTGACTTGGAGTCCTTCCCTCTCTTGATTTAAACCAATGAGGCAATTGTTTTAGGAGAGGTTTTGAAAAAAAGCTAGAAAGCATTTCTGTGCATTGTACTATGATTTATAGATGTTCCTTTACTTAGGATAACTATGGTCTTTATTAGTTTCCATTAAAAATCTATCAGGTGTCCTGCAACTTTCTGAGGCGCCCCCTACCCCACTGTTACCCAGTCAGTAGATGTATGTTAAGTATCTACTGTGATAACCATCCTGTGGTTTCCATCCCTCCTAAAGTGGGAGCTCTAATGAAAGTGTGAATCTCAAATTATACTATTGGCGAGGCCTTTGGGAGACTGCTACCCCTGCAATGATAGGAACTACCCCTTGCTTGAACTGTCATTGGAGACAAGAGATAAATGGAAATGATGCAGGCGCAGGAATGCTTGATCAGGGGAGAATGGTTCTGAGGAAGACCGGACACCTGTGCCTGTGAGTTCTGTGTGCCCGGGCCCTTCTCCATCCCTCTTCTACCTGCCCAACACAAGACTGTTCAACGTGATCGTCAACAGGCTGGGAACCCACAATATCATCATCCTGGAAGTAGGTGTCGGGAGGACAACATGCAGAGGACATAAACTTGTCTATGGGTGCACAGCCTGGCTGGGAAGTTGAGATCAAACATGAAGCAGGGCCTGAAGGAGTCCAGAGAGAGGAGAGGTTCATTTGGGCTGGAAGCCCTCACTTTGGAAATGGGACGGGCTGTGCATTGTGAGATGTGATGGGTTTGAATGGAGGAGCAGGGCATGCTGAGCAGGGCACATAGCTGCAGCACAGGTGCAGAGGGGGAGTGAGGAGGGTTTGCAGAGGTTGCAGTGAGGAGACCACCTGGTAGAGTAGGAGATGTGTCTTGGAGAGAAAGGATTCAGCTGGCGTGGTACACTACAGTGCCCTGGGCCACAAGTCAGAAAACTGGAGTTCTGACTCAAACTGTGGTTCGTGTTCTTGCACAATTCACATTCTCTCTGGGCTTTACTTTCTTCACATGAACAGTCAGATCATTCCACTACATGATCTTTGAGATCCCCCTGCAGCTCTAGTAACTAAAATCCTTTGATTTTCCAGGCTGTTGGGGAAGAAAGGGTACATCTCCATTTCTGGCCAAAGGTCCCAGGGAAAACAGAGAACCAGTGCCATGAAGAACAAACAGAAAAGTGTCCTGTTCGTTTTAGCACAGTAGGGACCCTCTGTAATTCCTTAAACCAGAAAAAGAAGTCTGGGAGGTTTAATGTTAGATGCTGAGATTCACTATTATTTTCCCCCAGCACTGACTATCCAAAGTTGGCAGGTTTGAGGAAATCCAGCCCACGTGCCCTTTTCTTTCATCTTCTACTGCTTCTGAGGGCAAGACACGCGGCCCCAGTCACAGCCTGTAAAACTGCTCCAGCACTTTCTTTCTTCAGACTCATTTCCTCTTGAAGATGCTTCTTCACAATCACGGTGCTTACTGGTCACTGCGGCAGCCCTCAGTCAGAGCCTTCTATGGCCAGGGCTCAGCGTGATGGGCATCGCCTGTGTCTATCGGCAAGTGAGTGGGACCACTGTGCCGAAGGCATGGCGACAGCCTGTCTTTCACTGACGTCATTCACACAGCAGATAACCTTGTCTGAGTCCCACCACAGCCGGGGCAAACGTGACATCTAAAACAGGCTTTTCTATAGAACAAGTGTTTTGCAAAAAAATACTATTTTGATCTAGGTGTATTTCCCTTGAAGAGAATAAATACATAAGAAACTTGACTTTTGGAGACCAAGTAAAAATAAGCACATACACATACACTCATCAAGGGAAAGCCTCTAAGACTTTGATCTTATTACTACACGCGGCATCGTCAGTTCGTGTGCAGACTGCAGGAGGAGGCATTTCTGTTTGATCATTTTTATCTCCTTTCCCTTAGCAAGTGTTGGCTTTTTCAATTGCTAGCTGTTCTTAATAAGAAGCAGGATGACCAAGGTTTCCTTTTCCTGATAGTGTCGTATGAGGTTTTAATGGCTAATAGTATTACTTCCACCACCGACTCACGTGAGATAAATCTTACAATGTTTCTGAGGTCAACAACCAAGATTTTGTCAAAGCTGGGAAACAGCATCTTGCATCAGGATGTTTCTCACGGTTTCAAGGAATCACAGGGAGAGAAAGAAAAAGGCACTTATTATGATTAAATCATCTGCTTACAAAGAGTATATATTTTTTTCCAGTTGGAAAGATGTGAAAACAAAAACTCTAGATGTGTATGTAGTAGAGGAAAATGCTGATCAGCCTTAAGCAATACATATCAAAATTTTTAGAAGACATGTAGATAGCAAGGATGTTATTTATTTTAAAAATTGAATGTAATGAAAAAAGATAAAAGATTAATTTTGTTCTCTAGCTGTCCTTCAGCAAGTGAAGGGGAAAAAAAGAATATGTAATAACTGCATCAGAATAGAAAAGTTAGGGACTGCTAAACATAGCAAACCTACTCCACAACTGAACTGGTGAACAAAAATCGGATCCAAAAACAACAACAAAAATTTGAATCACTTGGATGTAGATCAACTCATCTCACACATTTTTGAATCTAAAACAAACCCTACATAGTTCCAGACAGAGTGTGGAAAGAAATATTATTTCAAAAATGATCACAGTAATTCACAATGACAGGACGACTCCCATTGTGGGAATTCACTTCATGCCATTAAGTTACTTTTTATACCACTTGGAGAATTATGATAAATTTGCCACTGTGACCACAACTAACCTCCCCACTTGCAAAATTATTAAATAAAATCTATCTTCTTCCATAAGAGGAAATAACTGCCATCTTAAACATGTGTATATCAAAGGGGCCTGAAAGGAGCTCACCTGGGAGACTGCCAAGGTTAAAAGACGTTTCCTGAGTTAATATTCGTGTGATGTTTAAGACGGAGCAAGGAAAGGCAACAGAAAAATGCTTACATGATTAACCGGAGGGTATATGATTAACAAAGAGGCTAAAAGCCAGAGGCAGTGTCCTGACAACTCCACAGACCTGCACATCCCATCTGACCCCACAGCGCGTACCCGGGCGTCACTGGCCCACGTGACCCAGCTTCCCAGAGGCAGGCTCCTCTTGCGTTGGTCACGGCCCTAGCTTTCTTCTCCCTCTCTTGCCTTTCCCTTGTAGTCACTTAGGCTTCCTTACCAGGCCTGTGTTTCCGCAGGAGACCGAGGGCCTCTGTATGCACTCCTCCACTGCCCAGACCGAAGCTTCCCTCCGGCCTGAAGCATTCGAGTACGGTCACCTGTGCTACATCCGACAAACACTATTATTGGTGTTCTCTTATGTTGGAGGCTGGAATTGCAAGGATTAAAAGTCATGTCTAAGGGGCTCATATTGGACAGTGGAAACAAGCGCACAGATGGGGACAGGGTGAATGAGGGGAATCGCCACAGCAAGGCAAGTTTAAGGATCTGCAGTTAGAGGCCACACGCCACACCCTGAATACACACAGCGGGCAGCAGCCCCGTGGAAGAACCCCAAGGACGTGCCTGTGCCCATCGGCCATGTGACGCCTGCCTGTGCCCGCTCAGAAGCACGCCCCTCTTCCTCCCAGGCCACTGACCAGCACTGACCAACATCACGCCCCATTCCATTCTCTCTACCCATATTCCCCCGATTTAAGTGTGGTGGCCCTACGTGTACTCAGTAATAACCGTCCCTCACTTAATGACCTTTCTTCATTATGAAAAATAAAATGTTAGATAGGGGTGAATCAGGAAAGTTATAAGGTTAGAAGTGTGATTCAAAAGTCTGGAGAGTAGAACTGCATTGTTTATCTCTCCAGCAGTCTGCTCTAAAAATACACTCTCTCTAATTACATAAAGCAACAGAGACGACTGCTCCTCCGGATGGCTTCCTGTTCACCCTCCCACTGTGTCCCCAGGCTCTCCAGTGACTAGTGCTTTGCCTGCTATCCGTCAAAGACAGGCTGACTTCACAGGAAGCCTGGCGTGAGTGTCGTTGAGTCGCTAAGATTTGGAATTCGGGATTTGTTTCTTCTTCAGTGCTGGCTGTTGGGGGCTGGGGGCTGGGGGATGAAGGTAACCTGCTTAATACTTGCCAAGGAAAATCAGTATAAAGCTTTGTAAAGCCCTATTTTGAAAGAATAAATGAACAAACAAAAACCCACAGTGAAAATCGTTACATGGGGGACAATGATATAAGTTGCATTTACTAAACCTGGACAGAAATCACTGATAAGAACACATCGGCTTGGATGGCCCAGGCCTTCGTAACCTTACATGAAAATTGGAGTCATTTGTCAAGGATGGCAATGAGCTCATTCTGGGTGATAATCTTCCTGCTTATACAAATAGATCCTCTAAAAGCTAATAAACACCTGTACCTAGACCCCTTAGAAGCTGCAGCCCCAACCTCTGCAGGTGCTGTGATGGGTGGAGAAGGAGCTTAGCAGTTACTGCAGTGCAGTCTCTGGACCAGCCAGCAGCAGCTAACCTTGACAGAGAAGGAGGCAGACAAGAATTAGGGCTCTAAGCAGCACCTTTGTGCCAATGTTTCCAAATAGAGGCTCCTGGAAGGGACTCTCCAGGTGAATTTCTAAAAATCACAGGAAATAGGGGGTTCCCTGGTGGTGCCGTGGCTAGGCTTCGGCGCTCTCACTGCTGCGGCCTGGGCTCCCGCTCAGGGAACCGATCCAAAAATAAATAATAAAATAAAATAAAATAAAAATTATAGGAAAAAATATACCATTATCAATAAAATGGTTCCCCAAATAAATTAATTGACAATTTAATTTCTTCGCTTTTGGTTGGAAGAATATCGAGCTGATGCACTAACAGTGACCATCTATCTGTATGTATGGTTGTTATTAAATTTTGTGATTTATAAAACTTGAAAATAAATCATCGCTAATTAATAGATCTGTCTGTCTATATATTTGTCTCAAAATCTTACCAAGCACACAGAAAGTACAAAGGAAATTTGACAGACTAATGATTGGGGACCACCAGCCAGGGACAACGAGCTTCTCACAGTTCTCCTCATCCTTTCCTCATTCTTCCATGATAATGATGTCATAAATAGGTCACTGTCCTGACTTTCTATTAATAGTTTTTGTCTTCTTCAGACGCCAAGCATGGGGCTGAAGGACAGGTGTTTTGTTTTCTTAGACAAGAGGAACTAGGAGAACTTCTGGCTGCTCAAGCTGATGCAGAAGGGCTCCTTCTCACACACACACACACACACACACACACACACGTAGAAATACTTAGAAAGTATGAATTTTAAAAACTATTGTTTAATGCAGAGCATCACTCACAAAAAGATAAAGGAAAGAAAGAGGAGAGAAAAACAGGAAGGAAGGGAAAGAAGGAAGGAGGAAGTAAAAACGGAAAGAAACAGAAAATGAAAAAGAAAGAGAGAAATCCCCAGACACCAGAAACAATTAGAGAATGTAAACTAGAGCAGAAAGTAGAAGCTGACGGGGCAGTAATCCCCGGGCCCTGAGACAGTCGCAGGGACCTCCACACCTCGCTCTCTCAGGGAAATAAAAGGACTCAATAAAGATAGGCCAGAATGAATATCCACACACTAAAACTTTCCGTAATCATATGTGACTTAAACCATATGTAGTTTAAGTTAAAGTCAATGGAAAAAGATAGAAATTAGAGTGGTGGTTGCCAGGAGCTGAAAGGAGAGAAGAATAGGAAGTTATGGTTTAATGGGTACAGAGTTTCATTTTCTCAAGTTGTAAGAAGTTCTGGAGAGGGATGGTGGTGCTGGTGGCACCACAATATGAATGTATTTAACATGGCCAAATTGTACACCGATGTACAAATTTTATGTTATGTTTATATTTAATCACAATACAAAAATATTATATAAATATGTGGATAAATGTAAGTATTGACTTGTAAAATAATAAAATTAATTTATATAATTTATGTAAAATATGTAAATAGACAAGTGTCAATGTTCTGACAGCTTCTAAAGAGTACAGAATTGGGGGGAGGGAGTTACAATGAAGAAACCTGACAATCACACCTCAGTTAGGTGATCAAGGTCAACACCAACAATGGTAAGTCATGTTGATAGCATGTACTCTTGATATGATGTAATGAGACTGGCACTTCGTCTTTGTGATCTTCCCCCCTAAAACCCATAACCTCAGTTTAACCCTGAAAAAAAAATCACACAAATTACAATCAAGGGGCATCTACAAAATACCTAACCTGCTCCTTACAACTGTCAAAGTCAGAAAAAACAAGGGGAAAAAAGCCTCAAAACTGTAACAGTCAGGAGGAGCCGAAGGAGACATGACAATTAAATGCACTGTGGTATCCTGAATGGGATCCTAGAATAAAAAAAAAGTATCTTAGGTAAAAAATAAGGAAATATGAACAACTATGGGCTTTTAGGTAATAACAAGGTATCTGTATTGCTTAATTAATTATAAGAAATGCCCCATATTAAGTAAGATGTTAATTGGGGAAACTGGGTGTGTGGTATAAGGGAACTCTCTGAACTATCTTTGTAAGTTTCTGTAAATTTAAAACTTAAGGAAAAAACATTTATTAACCAAAACCTCAATAGAAAGGGATACATTGAGTTACAAACACAACTGTAGAGAAATACTATAAACTGAATGAATGGATTGGAGGAAATCATGCAGAATGTTACAAAGAGAGATGAAGAAACAGAAAGTATGAAAGTGAGATTGAGAGACATGAGATACAGAATGACGTATTTCCCCAATGAATCCAATAGAAAGAAACAAAAAGCTCAAGAAAAACAAAGTATACAAAAGTAACAACTAATTGAAAAAAAAGTGTTAGAAAATTGCTGAAATATACATAATTACAATAAAGATAAACAGAACATAGGTCCCCATGAACTGGTACTGTGAGATTGACTATTTAAAAGTCTAACTATATGCTGTTTAGAAGAGAATCAACTAAAACAGAATGACCTAGCTAAGTCAGAAGTAAAGAAATAAAAAAAAAAAAAGAAAGAAAAAAAGAGTAACTGAAAGAGAGTTGGCTCCATGATATTAATAAAAGGTAAAATAGACTTGCAGGGAAAAATCATTATTAAGGATAAAGGACTTTAGACTCAACTGTGTGAAGCAACAAAGCTTCAAGTATATAAAGCTTAGGTGATAGAAATTCAAGGAGAAACTTATAAAATCACAATTTTAGTGGGAGATTTTAATATACTTCTCTCAAAAACAGATGGATCAAGCAGATAAAAAACTAGTCATGATACAGTAGTTTTTAACAGCACAATTACTAAGATTGCTGTAGTGAACATATGTAGAACCCCATTTCTGGGAAAAAGAGGCTAAGCATTCCTTTCACGCCCAAACAACACATTTTTATAAAACTGACCATGTAATAAGCCAAAATTATGTCTCAACAAATACCAAAGACATGGTATTGTATAAACTATGTTTAATGATTACTATGCAGCAGAATTGAAAATCAAAAACTCAATCATAACTCCCTATTTTGAGAACTTAAAGCTATAATAATCAAAGAAGAAACCATAATGAAAATTCTAACATACTTAATGGGATGACCATTAAGGCACTATTTCAAAACTGTGGAAAGCAGCTAAATCAATGCTTAGAGTGAGATGAATGGCCTTAAATGTTTATGTCAGAAAATAAGAAAGACTAAAAGTTAATGGATTAAACCCTCACTTCAAGAAGATATAAAAAGTAAAACAGAATAAACTCCAACACAGAAGAAAATACCATGTGTGTAATTCAAAAATCACAAAAATTGTAAGATATTGTTTTTGGATATATATTGTTTTGGATTAGCAGATCACAATGAGAACACACATAACATTTATGAAGCATTATTAAGTTTACAACTGCAGAAGGAGAAGGGGATGGATTGTATAGGGGTACTAAATAGCTTTCAACTGTATCAGTAATTTTTATTTCTTTTAAACTAAGGATCTGAAACAAATATTTGAAATTATTAATATTTATGAAATATGGCTAAAAGTTGTTATACCAGTGTTTATTACTTGATTCTCTTTCCAAATATTTGAAGTATTTCTCAGTTTTAAAAAATGGGCAAAGTGAAACTTAAAGAGAAACATTAAGGATAAAGAAATGAGATATTCTACTTTGTCAGTTGTAAGTAGCATCAGGAAAAGGAGTAACAGTAATGCCTACCTTCCAGACTCAATGAGAACCGCATACCCAGCACTTAGCTCAGACCTCGGTACAGTGTGCTCTAGAATGCTAACTGCTATTGTTATTTCATCCTGAAGTCAGAAAGAGTCTACTCTCATCTGCACATCAAGCTAAGAAGACTTGGATGAGAAATCTTATTTGATCCTACCTTAAGTCCTAAAGCAAGGGTATTCTCTGCTACTCAATTATTTTTTAAAAGATCAAACTTCATACATTTGCCATTAGTAAAATGATGGCACTGTTATAAAATGTTAGAGGCCATTATTAAAGTTTCTCTTTACTATGACCACTTTAAGGTTACCCTGTCTCTCTCTATCCCAAATCACTTCTCCATTTGAATTCCAAGTCATTCAAACAATCGCCATCAGAACAGCATTGCCACTAGTTTCCTTCAGCATTATGTGTCATGGAGTTTCATCTTTGCATCTCTGATCGATGTTTGCTTCACATAACAGCCCTGCAAACATTTTGTCATGTATTTTACTGATAAGGAACTAAAACTCAGATAGGTCTAGTGACCTGCCAGAGATGATAAGACATACTTCAGAGGGCTGTTCTGAAGATTAAACAGGTCATGTAAAGTAACTGGCACATAGGAGATACTTCATAAATATTGGTTCTCTCATCCCTTCTCACAGGTGTTCAATTAATGTTTGTCAACATATGGATCAATTAATGTCTGTTTATTATATTAAATAAAAATATAGGATACAGGTTTCTTTTAATATATATTTTGCATCTTTATCAAAAATCTCTGTTTTGTAAGTTCAACCACTGTTTTTTTGCAACAACATATATTAAAGTTCCAGAAAGGTAATCATTTCAAAAATTCCTCTCCTCATTTGTGCCCAATAATGACACTTGAACAATTTCATCTGAAATTATTCAACTATAAAAAAAATTTACACTTCTCTCCTTTACTACAGGAGTAATTCCAGTATGAAGCACTTCATAAAATATTTTTTCATTCTAATGTGCTGCCTACAATAAGTGAATATGGGATGGCTAAATGGATATATGGTCTATACTGATGAGAATAGATATACAGCCTTTGAAACACTTCCTGGCTTATATTTGCCCATGCACATTAATCAAAGCAATGACTCACAATGGTTTCAATTATATTTTAAATATATACCTTTTAAAAGATGCCATTATTACAGAGAAAGAACAATTATACAAGTTTCAGTGGTCATCATCCTCAGTTTTATATGCCTGAGGATCTGCTGAGAATGCCTGGAAATTGTGGAGTTTTGACTACATTAAAAGACAGAAAGATTACTTGAGAATTCACTCAGCAGGGCCAATGGTGAGCAGCAAGCACTAAATTTGATGCTTTGTTTTCTCTCCATATTACAAACTATTTACTTTGTAGTAAATTATGTTGCTTTCAACAGCTATTTGCTGTTTTTACTGTTTTTTTTTTCTTTTGAGGTATTTTAAATCTTTCTCTATACTGTGTTACTAGGTTAATGACATTGGCAGAGAGAGCAAAATAGACAAGAAACAAACAAAAACAAACAAAACAAACAAAAACCCCAAAGCTCTCTCCATCCCCTTGTTCCAGAAATGTTATTTTAATTCTGCATAAGATTTATGAGGCATCTAGGAAGTGCCCTTCTCTCCAGCATGAGGAATCATAGATATACTCATAGATGGTGTCTATACTGGGGTGATGGTTTTGAGTTTGGCTCGTCAGACCCAGCTGCTGTTCTTTTATTGTGAGGGCTTCTCTGCTGTGAGGATGGCCCCCATCCAACTGAACTGTGCAGTGGGATAGAGACATCAAGACTTGATAGAGGGGGTTCCCTGGTGGTGTAGTGGCTAGGCTTCAGCGCTCTTAACGCTGCAGCCTGGGTTTGATTCCCAGCCAGGGAACCACAAAAAAAAAAATAAGACTTGATAGAGATGAAGTCAATCCTGAGAATATACCCTCTACAGAAATATTCCTATCCTTGTTTTGGCAATTAGCTCTAGTAATAATGGTTATTATTATTGATGGTTCAGTGGGGGGGGGGGTCAGATACTGTCTAAATTATTTCAAATCATCCTATCAACTAGTCAAGATAAATTGTTCCCATTATAAAGAAGAGGACACTGCGGTTTAAATGGTTAATATGGCCAACATAATACAAGTACTAAGTAGCACAGAAGGATTTGAACCCAAGGTACTCTTAACATAAAATACATGCTCACTCCATAAAATCCATGAGATCTGAGTCACATCATACAGTCTGATGTGACCTCCAGTAAGATGCTGGCCTCCAGTAAGAACATGGGCTGAGCATGACCTCATTAGTGATGATTATTCAATACAAGGAGGGTGTTAGCAGGATTACAAATAAGTAATCTCCTAACAGTCAACTTCTCTTGTTACTGTATTTGCCCTATTGTTTTCATCACACACCTAGGAGAAACTCCCTGCTCCTGGTGCTTGATTTTAAAGATGTTCACAAGTCTGAAGGGGCCTAAGAATGCACTAAACTAAACTGTTATTTTCCAACACGATGTTTGAAATTCAGTTAACCATAAAGGCCCAATCAGCTGTTCATAGTGCATTTTCTTGTTAGTTTGCAGACCCCTGTTTTAGGTGAGTTTACTGGAAGAGAATCTACCATATGTTGCTGTGTAAAATGCACTCCCGTGTACAATGGGCACCCATGTTTTTGGCCCAAATTTTCAGGGAAAAAATCTTTCATTTTAATTTTTTTAATGCAAATTTTTATTTGTTTATACTTAGGTACTTGATTTTTGGAAATTTTAGCATTTATTTTTTAACATAACTCATATATGGAATATAAAACTGAAAGAACAAAGAAACAAAAACTCATGGACACAGTCAATAGTTTAGTGGCTACCTGAGGGTAAGGGGGCAGGGGGCTGTGGGAGCAGGTGGGGAGAGCCAAACGTGGTGATGGAAAGAGAACTCACTCTGGGTGGTGAGCACATAGACCATGCACTGTAGAATTGCACACCTGGAACCCACGCAATTTTTCCTAATCAATGTCACCCCAATAAGTTTAACAAAAAACCCCTGATTATTGTATTCCAGGGTATCATTTTGCATATGAAAATAGTTATTGATTTCTAGAGTTTCACCTTTAACTCATAAGCATAAATAAAAGCGTTAAAAACATTTATATAGATATGAAATTAGTAATACCCATGTATAACGTGCATCCTTATTTTTCTCTCACAAATTTGGGCAAAATATGGTATTCCAAGCCGGGGAAACCACAGCTTTGGCAAAATGCAGCATTAGTGTGATGCAGAGAAGACAGCAAGGAACCCAGCATCCGGAAACCCTATCAGTTTCTGGTATTTTAACATGGAGAGGAGTAATCTGGCTTGTCAGCTACAAAGCAAGTGAAATTTGCCTGGTAACTACAGGTTTCCCAGGCTCAGCACGGCTGGGGTCACCCCACTCAATTTTCCATTCTACTCAACATACTTCTTTATAGGTGAAAAGGACAGCCTAACCCATTATCTTTATTTTAGAAAGAAGTCCTATTGTGCAATCTCATCCCTAAAATCATCAATGGCTCCCGCTGCCTACAGTACCAACTGCAAACTTTAGCTTTGCATTCATTGCTCTTCACAAACTGAACTTCGTCTTTCATTTGACTCATTGGCCACCCCTCACTCACTCACCTATTGCTCTAGAATCATGAAAGAACCCTTAACAGTATACTACTTTCATGAGTTCTAATTTTGTTCATTTTTTTCTCCCACCTTCCACTCTTTCAAGGCTTAGCTCAAATGTCTTGCCCATGCTTTGAGCTCCCTGATGGAAGCACCCATGTCCTGTCCATTTTATTTGATGGAAAATAAGTAGGTATTCAATACAGTAGACTCTCAGTTACCAAGCACCCATGAGGATTGGTAGATGCCGGATAAATGTAGTTTCTGGTTGCTGGAGAACTATTATTAAAAATAGGCCTAACTAATGCTATGCCACATACCATGCCATACCATACCATACCATAAACTCTGAATTGCCTTAATATTAATATTGAAATATAGTAATTAAAAACAAATCAAAACAAATAAAGACAGACTTAACTTCTCCTCAGTCTTGCCACTCTCCGACTTAACATAAAACTCCTTTATCTTCTGAAACTTAATGTCATAGATCTTTGACAAACCTACATGAAATTCCTCCATGAGCACTGTGGACCCTCACTTTTCTCAAGCCTTTTGCATATTTCCATCTTCTGCTTGAGAGTAAGCACTATGCATTCAAGCTTACCTGGGACCTGTTTTGGCGTACTTGGGGCTGGGTGGGAACACAAAACCTGAATAATAATAGATCCCAACCCACCGGTATATTTACACATGGTGAATTCTAGGGAGTGGGGGACAAACATGTGGTGCAGAAAGTGTGGGCTCACTCATGGTGCAGTGCCAATATGAACTTACATTTCCACTAGAAATTGATTTTATTTTATTTTTTATTTTTATTTAAAGCATTATTTCTTCGTTCTATTTTATCCTGGTTGCTTGAGCATGCTGCGTGCTTGGGTTCCTGTACACAGAGTCCACTGTATATTATTATTACAGTAAGAACTCACTTGTGAGCCAAGTTGTGCAATGCCGCGATGACACTATTGCAATGAGGTAGACTACATTTTCCCGACAGCCCCACCCTGGACTCGTCTGAATCCCACTGGGAGGAAATCCCCTGGGGCTCTGAGGCCATCATTACTGAGTCTTTCCATAGTCCTTCTCCAAGATCAATAATACCATTTTTTTCAAACCTCTGTTTCCTTTACCAATCCCACATTTCTTAACTTTCTAAGGCATACAGGCCAATCGAAGCCGACGTGGGGAAGGAAGCTGAGCACAGGTGGATGAAGGGGCCCCAGGAGACTCTTCCTCTCACAGCCTTCATTTGCCACCCTGCCGATTCTGCAAGCAAGGAGGGAATTGGCCACAACGCTGTATGCCACTAGGCCTGAGTCTTGTCTACTTTTACACAGAAATAGTATATTCTGACTAAATGGCAAAATAACTGTAATATTCATGCAGTACCAAGTCCTAAAATGACTATGGAATCTCCACACCCAAACTGAAAGGTAGACCAAGTGATTCATTTTTAACAAATTTTACTTTATCTCAGGATGTAGTTGGAAGATCAGTCTACACACAGTTTGTCGTTTTTACCCATGCCAGTGGAAATGTCTATGTCAGCAGACTGAAATAGAAAGATGCTAAGTGTTTTCCTGAAATTTATAAATGTATTCAAACCTCAGGAAAAGTTCTCAGCGATTTCCAGCTGAAAAAATATGCATTGGCCACTGGTCCTATGGTAAAGCCAGACACTACATAACTAGAGGAAATAACACATCCACATAAAAAATGAGAAGATCGTACTCAGAAGACCATGAGAAGGAGCCACAAATGCCTCCAAACCAGACACCTACTTTTAGAAGTAACGAAGAAAAAAGAAAAAAGAAAAAGAAGAAAAAAATGTAAGCAAATTCTTGAAGTTTCTAATTCTTCTACTGCTCTAAGTATTTGCCTCACTAAACACAATTACAAAAAGTCAAGACCAAAATTTGTTCAGAAAAACTAAAAGCCATCTCTACTATATCTACATTAAAAGTCAAATGAATAAAAATGAAATTTACTGTTGGAAAAAAGTTTTTTTCTAAGACTTAACACAAGTTAATTTCTTGGGCAGTACCACAGACAGACAGATTACTCCCTAAAGGTACTGAGAACTAGTGCCTTTAATAGTATACCTTTCCCTGGGCTATCAAGCTCCATTCCCATGTTCACAAAATAATTGTGGTGGAAGAATATCCAAAATAGGAGGAGGGAGAATGTGTGGAATGTTTTAAGATAAATATTCCTTCTAGAAAATAAAAATGCTACCAGATTCTGATTCATTTCTGGCTGTAAAAAACCTTGGCAGAGAGAACCCTTAGCATATGTCAAACATTTCCAATAATACTACATTCATTTTAATGAAAGAGGCTCATAGAAGGTGGATAATGAGCTAGTTGTTAGGTACAAATACTCTTCAAGAAGAAATATAAGAACAATCTTTACCACCCCAATCAAGGAACCATTGCATGGTTCTGTCTTGTCAGTATTACAACTGCAAGGTCCCAAAGACAGATGCAAAATTTAGAATGAAAGAAAATCTCAGGCCATTTATAGTCAGTTCCATGAAGTAACTCTGAGCTCGTCTTCTTGGATTCAGTTCTGCCAACACCAATAATGCCCCAGGGCTGCATTTCCCAAAGCACACGTCTATCTATCTGTGGAAGACTCTTCCCCCCAAAATGTATTTTGGCGAATTAAAAATTACCAAGAGGGAGATTCCCAAACTTATTCGACCATAGGACACATTTTTCCCCTGCATAACATCTCGATATCCTGAGGACGTGTGTGAGTAGAAACAGGCTGGGAACGCCATTCCAGTAAAACTATTATAAAGTATACGAGACTATTGGGTCAGGAGTCAGTTTGCTTGGATTTACATTTTTACGCAATAGCTGTGTGAACTTGGGCAAGGAGGTTGGCTGTTCTCTCTTCAGTTTCCTCTTTTGTAAAATGGATGTAACGAGAGTGTCTATTGCTATTGGCTTCAGGGCCAGGCTGTCTTTTGCTCTGCCCTTTAGGTTCCTACATTTGGAGGCTGTTCATTTCCCTGGTTCAGTTAGTTTGGATTGGACTTCCTGGGACTTTTATAAGAGAGGCTTGACCAGGGCCTGGGAGAAAATCCTCTTTCTGGATGAATCTCCTCAACTCTGAAAGAGAATCCACTGCATTACAAGTGCCTGCAGGAAGCTCTAGTTTCACCAAAGCCTGTATTTCCCAGTGTACTGGGGCCTGGAAGGCTTGGTAACTCCTGCATGACTCCTCCTACTTCCTACCTCTGCCCTACTGTTCCTGTTAACAGAATGTTTACGGTAATGGCAATACTAAGAACCTTTCTGTTCTTTTTTGAGGGTTCTTTTGCTGATTACTAAAATAGCATATGATTATTATGTGAAAATATAATGTTATATAAATATATCAGGTACAAAGTGAGCACCTCCTGCAATTCTATAAACCCTCTCTTCTCATATAATCCCAAGACTATTACTGTCGACAACCTTCTCCTCACTTTTAATGTTGTGCAGGAATTCTTCAACTCCCCTGGGATTTCTTCATTGTTCCCCTAGAGCTTCCATTTGTCTTTATAAAAGAAAGCTCAAATGTCACCTTTGCGAAGGTGCCCTGACCTGGCCAAGCCACGTTGGTCCCTCCCTTCACCAGGTGCCCAAAGTAATTTGTACGTATTTCTTTTTTCTTTTTTCCTTTTTTTTTTTTTGGAGGTGAAACCAAGAAGCAGTTTATTAAAAGAAAAATAAGGTGAAACAAAGAGGTAGTTTATTAAAAAGGAAAGAACACTCCAAAGAGGTAGGAATTGGCCCAAGCAGGAGTGGTTCAAGGGTCTCAAATGACAAGGGGGAAAGAGGTAGTAGTGGGCCCGAGCAGGAAAATGGCTCAAGAGCCTGTACATATTTCAGTTAAGAACTTATGACAATTTTACTGTAATTTTTGAATTGAATGGACCATGTCTCATTGCTCTTTGGTACAAGGCATCTGGCACATTGACAGGCAGTCAATGCACAATAAGTGTTTGTTGATAGAATGAATGAAGGAGTATATAAATAAAATATTTTTCTAACATATAGACTTCCGAGCTCTATAATAATCACACTCAGGATGCTCACAGTTAAATTTCTCTGGAAAGTTGTTTCAGATATCTCCCATTTTAATAACCAGTCAGTACTGTTAATTCTAATTTTTGTTCCTTTGTGAAGGTTTGAAAACTCAAATTCTCACTTCACAGAAAATAGTAAAGTTGGAAGAACTTTCGGATGGATGGTGGTTTATTTTCTAATGCCAAAAGAACATTTGAAGCATAACATCTTTGGCCATAGGCTTTGTCCACTGATACCAGAACATTCCAGGAAATGACATTTCAAATAAACAGTTTCTAGTCCAGTAAACCACAAATACAAAAAAAGTATTGAATAGCCTTTCACAGCAAATGGAGTTCTGTTGACAGTCACTCAGGAATGACTGATTATATTTGCAAAGCACACACATCTCTTCTCTTAGATTAATTGAATGTAGTTTTGGCTGATGGCTTGGGCAAAAGAGTGAATCTCTAATAGTAGTGAAAAGAAGAGAACAAAGGAGAAGAGACAAGAGGATGAATCGTAGAACAATATTCCTAAATACCAGCAAGCCCCACTAGACCAACACTTCAAATTAACAAGCCCCGCTGAGGGACTCTGACATGCATGCTGCATGACATATTGTCCAAGGAACAGCAGCCAAAAGGAGTCTCATTTTGTTGGGAAAAAAAGGTTGTTGCAGAGCTTTCATATTCACTGGTTAAAGATTTTGGGATCAGTGCAATTGAGAAATACAATTATGAACCCATTTCTTGGCCTCTAGCACAAAGTCCTATTTCTTATGTAATTATATCAGTAATTGTCATATAGAACTCATGTTACACATTGGGCCCAGTTCTTCATATTAAAACACATGTGCAGTCTATAAATAGAAATCCAAAATGTAATTTTAAACTTAAAAATAAAGAGTAAGATTCAGTAGGTGCAATCATAAGAAGTGAGGTATATGGTGAAGACTGGGCATTCAACCTAGGCAGGAAGTGGGAGCACGAAGTAACTAGGAGAAATTTAGACTCCTGAAAATGGAAAAAAGATTTCCATCACACTAGGGATGGCAAATTAAATCGTAAAGGGAAAAATATTTAGGGATTCTATAGGAGCTGGCCCTGCAGTTATATCCGTAAAACTAACGTATTAAGTTTGGAGACAAAGTAATTATAACGGGGGTGGGGTTAAAATGATCATCCTCTCTTACATAAAAGACATGGTACTGTCAGAGTCATGCTTATTAAATAATAAAAGTTAGTATTTATTGAGAACTTGTGTAGGAATTCTTAAACTCTGAAGGCACTATTCTAAGTACATTATGTGAATATATTAGTTAATTTTCAAAGCAGATGGAACTTTATTATCCCATGTCACAGATGAGAAAGCTGAGGCACTGACAGGCAAAGTAATTTGCCTGAGGCCACAACTAGCTAGGAAGTTGTCTAGCCAGGATTTGAACCCAGGAAGCCTGGCTCCAGATGCCTGCACTTTTTTAAACAGTCTATCAAGCACACTGTCTCTTAATATCTACTCAAAAGAAATATTACTCTTTATTTTAGAGTTTTAAACATATGTTTACATAGGTTTTCAGAAATCTATAAGAGAGTTAAGCCCTGAATTGAAGAGACTGATGATTAGCTATCAAAGTCAACTGAAGTCAGTCTACTTTCAGAGCTGGAAAAAATACATGGTGGTTGACATTTATCCACGCGATTGAATTAAACTCAATTAATAGTGATTTAGAGTTCCATGCTGAGTACTAATGAAGTAAGACTCAAAGCCTAGAGAAGACACAATTTCAATTCCCATCTAAAGCAAGTAAAATACTCTGGAAGCTCAAAGTTGAATTGAGATTAAGAAAATGAAGTCCAGAAAGTTGAAATGACTAGTCTGAGGCCAAAAAAAAGAAAAAAAAGAAAAAAAGAAAAAAAAGCCATTTGTGGCACACAGTGAGCTGAAATCCCATTCAGACAGGTCCAGTTCTCTTCTCACTCTGCCACTTGGCTTCCAATCAAACGGGCTGAACACGCTGAAATAAAGTTAACTTTGAAATAATTATCTATGTCCTATAGAGAGGGAAATGTTTGGTATCTTCCTGCCTCATCTCTAGAACCCACTGCATTCTGGAATGAACGTAAGGGCAGAGAGAACAGATAGCCAAGGGAATATTTGTAAGGGAAGGAGGAGGAGGAGAGAACACACATGTAGAGCCTCCCAGATCTTCTCTGAAGGACTGTATGTTTTTCAGTTCTATGTGCTGGACAATTCATTTCTCTCAAACCTTACACAATTCTAAAACCAGACCTTGAAATGATGTCTCTATCGATAACTAGGTGTAATAGTAACCTAGGTATGTCTCCAAGTCTATTCTAAGGGACTTAAGAACAGAGGACATGCTTTAAACCTCTCTGCATGTCCTGCTTCTACAAAATGCTTTCACGGAGTTGATATTCAGTGTCATAATAATGTTAAAGGTATAAATATATACAATATAAGGCTTTCAATCAGATTTCTTTAAAAAAAAAAAAGACCCTGTATTTAGATCTCTTAGAGATTTTTTATTAGTTTATTTTAATGGGGCAATTTTACATCCCCCCCCCCAACCTCTGACCTGTCAGGGGGCATTTGGTAATATCTGGAGACATTTTTGGTTGTCACAACTTGCAAGGAGATGGTGTTATGGGCGTCTAGTAGGTAGAGGCCAGGGAGACTGCTATACATCACAGAGAGCACTGGACAGACCCCCATGACAAAGAATTATGCAGTTCCCAATGTCAATAGTGCCAAGAATGGAAGACACTAGTCTATTTTAGAAGCAATTAAAAAAATGCACAACCACCTTTCCATTTCTGCATTTTTAAAATACAAAATACATAAATCAAAATGGTATACCAAAAAATTTCCCCAAATAATATAATTTCAGCAATCTGTTAAGATAAACAATTATTTAATGGGCTATTCTACAAGATTAAAGGGGTTCATTAAAAGCTGAAGGAAAAGCATAAACTTAAATACATACCTGCTTAAGGAGTGGAAAGCCTTCATGAAAGGGACTATTCTGATCTTTACTATACCTGAAACTGAGATCACTCCATAATTGTAATAGGAAACATTGTACTAATGAGGCATTTTAAAACCACCTCTGGTCTTCTGATTCAGACACAGAACTTTCACTTCAGACTGTTTCATTATTTCTATAACCTCACTCAAAATCCACCTTTTGGACACATAAACAAAGAGGAAGTGTGCTTTTTTTGTTGGCAAATAAGATCATTAGGATAAACTACTTTCACTATTAGCTCTTTCTTTCAATGCCTGCCCATCTTCCCCTAGGCTTACCTGGAAGGCCCACTATTGCAGCCTGGATTCCTTATTGTGGCTAAAGGAGTCATTCCTTCAGTCATATGTTGTGCTTCTAACATGGAAAAGCAACTGTAGTAAAGCTACCTTAACAGCCTCACAATGTCTTTAAGATGAAAATTGAAGAGGAAGAAACACTTTCAAACTCATTCTATGAAGTTAGCATTACCCTGACACCAAAACCAGAAAAAGACATTACAGGAACTGCAGGCTAATATCCTTGATGGACATAGATGCAAAAATTCTCAAAAAAAATTAGGAAACTGGATTCAACAATATCTTAAAATGGTTATACACCATGACCAAGTTGGGTTCATCCCAGGGATGCAGAATGGTTAAAAATCCATAAATCAATCAATGTGATATATCACGTTAACAAAATAAAGGATAAAAGCCATATGGTCATCTCGATAGATATAGAAAAAATATCTGATAAAATTCAACAGCCTTTTATAGTAACAAGTCTCAACAAAGTAGGTATAGAAGGAACATTTCTCAACAGAATAAAGGCCATACACGATAAACCCAGCTAATCTCATACTTACTGGTGAAAAACTGAAAAGCATTGCCTCTGAGATCAGGAACAGGACAAGGATGTCCTCTATTGTCACTTCTATTCAACAAAGTATTTGAAGTCCTAGCCACAATAATCAGACAAGAAAAAGAAATAAAAGGCATCCAAATCACAAAGGGAGAAATAAAACTGTCATTATTCGCAGATGATTTGATACTATATATAGAAAACCCTAAAAACTCCACCAAAAAGCTATTTGAACTAGTAAATGAATTCAGTTAATACAGCACGGTACAAAATTAATGTTCAAAAATTGGTTGCATTTTATACATCAATAACAAACTATCAGAGAAATAAAGAAAACAATCCTTTTTACAAATGCATAAAAAAATAAATGAATAAACAAAACAGAAACAGAACCATAGATATAGAGAACAAACTGATAGCTGCCAAAGGGGAGGTGGGGGGTGGTGAAAAATGCAATTAAAAAGAAAAGATGAACAAGGAAAAGGAAGTAGGGGGAGCTGCTGATTTTTCTTTGCCTTTGGTCACAGTTTCCTTATATGGTCTCTAGATGCTGTGGTCACAGTTGCTATGGTTATATTTGCTTGTTTGTTTTCCCCAGTGGCTGATCATATTGGATACTTTGGTGTCTGCTGGACACTGGAATAACAATTTCTTTCTTTAAGGAGTCAAATTAGTCCTTTTTTGGGAATGAACTAACAACAATAGAATAAAAAAAACACCTCAGGAGAATCTTTGAACATACAATAGTAACTAAACAGTTAAGCATTTTATGTATTGAGTTAAACACGTCAGTGCTGAGACCTTCACAAATTTGTTAACAACTTTCTAAATATTTACCAAGATCTTTAATAAGTGAGAGTGCTTCCCATGATATAAAGGCTCCACCACCATCATCCATGGCACCCTGCCCAACATCCCAGCTGTCCAGATGTCCACTGACCAGGACAACCTAGAACAAATTTCAAAAAAAGAAAATAAATAAAACTAAGCAGAAATGACATCAAAGAGGAAAATTCATAGGCATTTCAAATACAGAAATGAACCTTTTATTTTTTTTCTATTTTTATGCCTTAAAAGATCTGTGTCAGTAGTAGTGGAAAACTTAGAATAGGGGCTTTAAACATAAGGGTATAAAATCATCTTAACAGTAATAAAAGTTTTCATCTTATACTTCTTTTTATTAATATAATTTTGAATAATAGAGAAAAATGGTTTATTACAGACAGATGTTTAACAACTTTATTATGACATAAAAATAGAGCTCAAAACTTCAACCATATTGTCAACTGTCCCAAATTCTAGCAGACACAATATGGACATATGTGGGATTGAATTCAAACAACAAAATAAAAATAATAATTTATTTTAAAATGATTGTGTTTTGTTCATTATAAATCACTCGTGTTGAATAAATAAGCAAATATTTCTTAAACTGGACACAAAAAGTAGAAATTATAAAAGAAAACAATAAAATGGACTTTTTAAACATTAGGAATACTTGTTCATCAAAAGACCCCATTGCAAGAGTGAAAAGGCAACCAACAGAGGAGAAGGAAATATTTCTAAAACATAGATGCAACAAAGGAACCATATCCAGAGTATTCAGAATTCCTATGAAATAATAACAAAAAGAGAGTAAACTGACAGAAAATGGACAAAATACTTGAACAGACAATTCACAAAACTACATAACAAATAAGTAATATCATATGAAAAGGTACTCAGGTTCACTATCAAGGAAATATAAATGGAATGACATTCAATACATATCCACTGGAATAGCCAAAGAGAAAAAGATAGAAAATGCCAAATATCGGTGAGGAGGTGGAGCTACTGGAACTCTCGTACACTGCTGCTGCGAGTGTAAGTACTTACAACCACTCTGGAAAAGTGGCTTATCTACTATATCTGAACATATGCACGTTCTATGACCTAGCACTTCCACTCCTAGCTATACATCCAACAGAAATGTGTGTGTGTGTGTGTGTGTAAATGTTTCACTGAAAGAGATGGATCAGAATGTTCTTAGAATAGTCATAATAGCCCCCATTCCCCCTCCCAGAAAGGAAAGTTTAAATGCCTGTTAACAGCAGAATGAATCAATTGTGTTGTATTGATCAATGCAACATTGCACAGCAGTAAGAATGAACAAACACAATACGTGGTAAACGTAGATGAATCTCATTGTTGTATGGATCAATATGACATTGTACAGCAGTGAGAATGAACAAACACAATACACGGTAAACGTAGATGAATCTCATTGTATGGATCAATGCAACATTGCACAGCAGGAAGAATGAACAAACACAATATATGTGTAAACGTAGATGAATCTCATAAACATAATGAAGAATGAAAGAAGCCAGATACAAACAATACATTGTGCATAGTCCATTTGTATATAATATAAATACAAACAAAGCAGGAGAGTGGTTCCCCGTAACGAGGAGGCTTAGTGACAGGAAAGGAGCACAAAAAGAGTTTCTGGGTGCTGGTCATGTTCTGGTTCCTGATCACAGGTGTATTCAGTTTGTAAAAGTTCTTCTTGTTGTACACTTAGGATTTGTGTACTTTCTTTTAGAATATTACTCTTCAATAAAACGTTCAAAAAAAGTTCAACAGATTGATGTCTACATACAACATGTAGTATAAGTAAATCAAAGTTAAACCTTTATGATGAAAATGAAAATACCCATGGCTTTAGAAAAGCAGGATTTTGGTTTGAACTATCAGGGTGACCCCTTGCACGGCCTGCTCTCCGAGCAGCTGGAGGCTTTCCCACTGACTCTGTATATACAGACGGACCCAGCTATGACTTCATTGTACTCACAAACAAATACAAGGCCCCAGACTAACAAATGGCCCTGTAACGAACCCAGATGGATTGTTTCTAAGGAAAATAAAAAAATGAATAAAGTAAAAATAAAAAGGAAGAAAAGAACATGTTGCAATAGGAGAAAACACTGATTCAGAAAGTGGAGTAATCCCCTGTGGGATGAATAAGCCAATTAGCCAACTTTATTGTCTCCCTCAGAACCACTTTCTCAATGAAGTTAAAGTTCCACTGGATAAAAAGTGTCAAAATGTGTTTTAATGAACTTTTTCTCAGACAACAAGTAAGAGTAACTAAACCAAGGCAGCTATTATTTAATCCTTGAGAATAACTGAAAGATTGTTTTACAATCATATTTCTTTGTTTTCCGAAATGCCTCCATTCTTTAATCCAGAATTATTACTTAAACTAATAGTGAAAAGATGGAGGAAGTGGTTTTGAATAATAGGAAATTAAATGATATCCCACAGGACAAGGCTTTTAGCACAGTAGTATGGAAGAATGATTACAAACCATTTGGATTATAAGAGCTTGTTTTAATATAGGTTTTAAATTAGGAAAAAATGGGCACTACCATAATACAGTAGCTATAATTTTAATTGATTTAAAAACTAGATAATGACACAAAGTTACTTCTAATTCAGTAGACATTTTAATGAATTTGAAGTTTTTAACCATAAGAGCTTCTACATATACTTAGAAAATACTAAGCCAGCGTGGGTCTGAGAGAGGAGACAGGCTGCAGGGGTAGACAGTGTGCATAAGGGTTCAGTCAACACGGTATCTGGCCAGCACGCCTTAATGTAGCCTCACAAAGGCCAACCCAGCAAAACATTCAAAGTCATCACGCTTACGTCAGGGTCAGGCAGAAATGAACATTACTGACAATACATTCGGATTTGGTTTAAGCAACCACAACCCCAAAAGACTACCCAAAGATATAAGAAACTCAAGTTCATGAAGAAGAACCACCTGATAAAAGAGAGGAAAATGCACAGTTCCTCACTGTCTCTCTTGGCAGATGTGGAGCCCTCAGAGCAATAACATGGCCTAGAGAGAAGTGGGGTACCTGCCTCCTGTGTTGCTTCCAGAGGCCGGAGAGCACTAACCAATTCCCCACCCTCCAACTGCCTTTTTACAAACATCTCTTCCAAATGCAGTAAAGAATAAAAAGTATTAAAACAACAGCAACAGCCACAGCAGCCACAACAAAACAACGAGCCAGAAAAGCAGAATGGGAACTGTGTTGCTCTGAAGTACAGAATTTGTAATTGACTGTGAGGCTCACGGTCACCTGGTGACCAAAGACTTGGTGGAGAGGGAAGACCTAGGGCAGTAGGGCATCAGTGCACTGATGGAAGCTGCGAGCATGAAGAATTAGCCTGGCAGCTGCACACAGCGACCTGAAAGCCAGTGTGGGTCTGAGAGAGGAGACAGACTGAATCATGGGTAGGCAGAGAGCAGCCCAAGGACAAGCCCTGCACTTCTTTGTTATTGGTGCTTTAGATGATACTGAGTCCACATACAGTCGCCTGATTAAAAGATGAATATAAACATAATAAAATGGGACATATGAGAAATACAGCAGAACAGGGGAGAAAGACCAGACTCACAGGAAGTACGTTCTCATGAAAACAAGCTAATGCAAGATCTTGGAGAAAACTTTATGATCTTTGGTGCATTTATTGAATCATTTTTTTTATTTGGCTCCTATTATGTGCTAGAGGTACAGAAATGAACAAAACAAGCAAATACTTTGCTTTAGTAAAATTTACATTTTGGTGAGGGAGATGGACAATAAATAAATACAATATAATGATAGTTTTAAGTGATGGCTTTTAAAAACAACAAGACAGTTAAGAGAATAGAGAGTGGTGGTGGCAGGAAGAGAAAAAATCGGTCTGCTTACTCTTAAAATGTACTTAGCTACAGGAGAATTCTGTCCCCACTCTAACCATGAGAGAAACCTGGATAATCTGTAAAATCATAACTTTCATTAGATCCATCAGAGATCTGAGATTGTCATTCAACCAGAGGACCTGAATTCCAGAAGATAACAAGCTCATCCAACAAGAGATGGGACATGTGACCTAGTTTGCCTTTAGTAGTGACAATGAGGAAAGGTAAAAGCAGGAATGAAGAAGACACTAAACTGTGAACAAATTCTCAAAGGATGATTATGGGTTCACATGAGAGTTCAGAATCTCTGGGAAGCACTCATATCAGGATACTAGGTACCCGTTATCCAGATCTCCTCCACAGGTCTCCATTAGTTGCTCACCAGAAATCTCACCAGGAGCAGGGCAGAAGCACCGTGAGAGCCAGCCGCAGTGGTGCAGCAGTGCAGATGGTGACCAGATGCTAATGGGAGGCAGGCAGCAGAGATATCTGCTTCTGGGACTCTTCTCTCATAGGAAGCAGATGCCACTGGGTGAAGGGTGGAACACTCATGTCCCGTGACACATGACAGAGTTTGGCTTCCACAGGAGAAGGAGCAGAAATGTTGAGAAAGCCCCACACTTGAACTCAGCACAGAAAGCCAGGCTAAGACTGAGGGGCAGGAGAACCAAGAAACCATGTTGTCCCCACCGGGAGCTTCCAGTGAGTAACAAGAAGAGCAGGGACAGTTCAAAGCCAAGGGAAGGACAAGAGCACAGAGACACCTGCTGTGATGCAGACACACAGAAAGCAAGGAAACTCCTCCCACAACTTAACCCCCAGTCTAAAAGCAAATAGCAGCAGCCCACCGCTGAAAAAACTGAGGTATGTGAGCACCAAAGTTAAGACTAGAAAACAGTAAAATTGAAACCTAGCTCAACTCTATGGATGATAAATTCAATGGATGGTTTGACAGAAGAAGGGACAGTCTTGGTTTTGAACATACATACTATTCACTTCAGGCTCAACTGTTCTCTTACTTATGATATCCAGAGTCCAACAAAAAATATGAGGTATAAAATAAGCAAGAAATAAAATGATCCATAGTTAGAAAATATAGTATTCAACAGAACCAGACCAAAATATGGTCCAGAGATTTAAACTATCAGACAGGGCCTTAAAAAACAACAAAAACACTAAGATTAATATGCTTAATATGTTAAAGGATCCAGTGGAAAAAATGGGGAATTTCATTGGAGAAATGGAGACCATATTTAAAAAAGTCAAATGAAAATACAAAAATGAAATATATAATTATTTATAATTGCACTGAATGTTGAAGTCAAAAATTAAAACTTTTGTAAGAAAATAAAGACAAATACTTTTATGTCTTTGGGAGGAGAGAGAGAGACTTCTTAAATAAGCTATAAAAAATGCAAAAAAAGGAGAAAAGATGTATAAATTCAACTATGGGAAAATGGAGTATTTATGTTCATCAAGAGAAATCTTAGAATGAGAGGTGCTGTTATAAATTGGAAGAAGATATTTATAATATATATAAACAAAAATGGTTTATATTCAAAATATATAAATAATTCCAACAAGAAAAAATAAGCAACTCAAAGGCAAAGAGACAAAAAGACATAAGTAGGTATTTTACAGAAATGTAATTATGAATGGACACCAAGCATTTGAGAAGATGACCAAACTCATTATTGATAAGGGAAATGTAAATTAAATCCTCAATCAGATATCACATTGCATCTCAGGGGTGTCCAACCTTTTGGCTTCCCTGGGCCATGTGGAAGAAGAACTGTCTTGGGCCACACATAAAATACACTAATGATAGCTGATGAGCTAAATAAAAGGTCCATGCATAATTTTTGTAATGTTTTCAGAAAGTTGACAAATTTGTGTTGGGCCACAGTCAAAGCAGTCCTGGGCCATATGTGGCCCACAGGCCACAGGTTAGACAGGTTTTAAACTGGTAAAAAGTTTTAACTCTAATGATATGAAGTCCCGGCAAGGATGCTGAGTAACAGGAATTCTCACCCACTGCTGATAGGAGCAAGAAATTATAAAATCGCTTAGGTAAACAATTGGACATATCCTTTTAAGTTGAACACATGAGCATCTCAGTCCAACAATTCCACTTTAGATACATACAGTAGAGGAATTTTGGCACTTGAGTTCTTGGAGACATGTATCAAAAGAGTCACATGGAAGCAATCATAAGACCTCAAAATTAGAACTGACCCAAATGTCCATCAACAGTACAATGGATAAATAAATTGTGGTACAGTCATACAACGGGATGTTATAAAGTAGTGAAAATGACCTACAGCTATGTGTATCAATATCAGTGAATGTCAAAACAAAAATATGGAAGAAAAAGCAAAAACAAAAAAGAAAATCACAAAAGAAATAGAAGAGTATGATAATACAATATAAATTTCAAAATTCAGATGACCTAGCTAATACAATCTTTAGCAATGCATACAAAGATGATAAAACCATGAAGAAAAGCAAAGTAATGGTAAACCAAAATCAGGATAGTGTTTATATCAGATGGAGCTGGGGCAAAGAGGAGGAGATAATCAGAGAGGGGCACATAGCGCACTTCTAAGGCACTGGTGGTGATCTACCTGTGAAACTGAATGACGAGAACATGTGTAATCCTTTCATTGTTTATATAGAATTTTATACATTCTTTAAATTTTTATATACAGATTAAATAAAGTCTTTTGCATGAGAGCTGTATTAAACAATACCAACAGTTATAAAAAATATATCTTTGAAAGGTGTGAGACTCAGACAATTTTATAAGTAAGTTCAAACCAACATTAAAGGTCAGATTTGTCTCACCCTATTTCAATTGTTATAAAGCAAAAAACAAAAAGCAAAAATGCAAAATGTCCCATTCACTTGCAATCATGTTACTAAAACCTGAAAGAGATTTATGCCCCCCAAACCAACTAGAGATCAAATCTAATTGTAAAATATGAAATGATTGCATCTAGCACCATATTAGAAACTATTGTTATATTCTAATTGTTCAAAGTTACATGGTAGCTGAAAGTCACACACACACACACACACACACACACACAGACAGATGTGCGCGCATGCATGCTGTTGGGTCATACTTATCTTCTTGGCATGTTTAACTTTTAACATTTTGCATTTTTAATTTTGAGTAGTATAGGTTTTTATCTAAATGTGACCAAGTACTTGCTAATCAATCTTTAATATATGAGATATCCACTTAACTTGGAAGCATGTTTCATTTTACAAATGTCTTGCTTAATGAAAAACCAGAAAGACAACTACCCGGTGGCTTTATTTTTTTTTTTTTTGAATTCTTTTTTTTTTATTTTATTTTTTTTAATTCATTTTTATTGTTAGACTTATTGGGGTGACATCTGTTAGCAAGGATTACATAGGTTTCAGGCATACAATTCCACAGTGCATTGTCAACTTGATGCATAATAAGTTCCCTGATGGTGTAGTGGCTTAAGGCTTCGGCGCTGGTGCTGTCAGCGCTGCGGCCTGGGTTCGATTCCCAGTCAGGGAGCTACCCACATACCAAAAAGCAAAAAAAAAAAAAAAAAAAAGAATTATTGCTGGCTTTATATTTTTGTTTTTGTGATTTCTTTTTTGCAGCTGCTTCATTCCCTTAGTCTCATTTTATCTAGTGTATTTAAGAGGTAGTGGGAAGAGCATTAGGGCTACAAAATTTGAGGCATTTCCAGACCCAGAAAAGCACCAATCAAATTTTCAACAAAAATCATTAAATAGTTGAAAAATATGACCTACAAAAAGAGGAGGAGAAAACCCTTCATTATTTAGCCTTAGAGAAGAAACCAAGAAGCGATGTAATAATGAACTTCAGCTCTGATCGGCTCCTCTGTGAAGAATATGAACATCAGATGATAAAGCAAAAGAACAAGGTTTGGGCTGCAGCAGTGAGTATTAGGGTCATATAAATGACCAAGAATTTCCTGATGGAAGGCTTTTTGTAGAAGTTTAAAAAGGGCAAACAGGAGAAAGGTTATGGGAAATTCTGCTCCTTGGAGGGTTTCTAAAATAGGATACATTCTTAGGTCTTAGATGGAAAGCTAATATAGATGGGATAAAATAAAATCTTTCAGGTTCCATCTAGTCCAATATTCCCTGACTGTTTTCAAGAATTCTTCTTCTATTCTAACCACTTTAAAGGGGGGAAATTGTCCTTTGAAAAGCCTCCATAACCTCAAAAACTTTCCTCTGAGCATCTCCTAGATACACTGGCTGCCAAGATGCTCCCATAATTTCAAATCTAAACACAGGTGGAAAGGAACTTCTCAAGAAATCCATGTTTTTGTAATCCCTGTCAAAGACAAAGCCATGCCTTTCAGAGGGCAGTTGCTGAATGTATTGTGCTATTGCGCAGCACAAACAAAAAGGACTATGAGTGAAAAAATATTGTTCTTCCCAATGAAGAGACTAGGTAGGTGGTCTACAGAATAAAGCTGGCTCCTGACACACAGAGTGCGTTCAGCGATGACACAGCAAACATCTGAGCTCTTCCTGCATTGATTTCTTATCGTCAAGCTCTATTTAGTGAAGCTGTGGGGTGTTGTTAGCTTGTGGGATATAGACTTCTCCCACAAGAAAATGGGCCATCTGTCCAAATGCTCACACATCAGCACAGCTGCTCCCAAAAGGAGCTGTTTCCACTTCTGACTGTCCCTTCTTACTTATGCAGGGCATTCAGACTGGCATCACATGAGGAAGATCATGCTTGTTTTTGGCTGAATTTTCTGAGGACATTATTGGACAGATATCTAAGTATAAAACAAGAAGGGTTGGTCTACTTTATCTGTGACTCACAAAAACCAACCTTTAGGTAGATTTATAAAATATGAATGCAGTGTGTTTGGAAGAAATGGCTGAGATTTATTAAACATTGACTTGTGGATAGGGGCAGAGCTGAACATGTCGATGGAAGGAAATCATTCTGATTAAATGGAGGCATCAGGGCTTAATTCAGAAGTTGCGAGTGATGCAACTGGAGATAATATTCTTTTAAGTATATTATAAAAGAACCATACTCCTGAATTTCTTCTCCTTTGGCCTAAGCAACCACAGGGTAAGTTGTCTCAGAGAAGATGGCAGAAACAGAAGAGGTGACTTACAACAGTGTACTTTAATATCCTTGGGGGAGGAAAGAGAGAACAGAGAGCTTAGGCAACTTCTGTCTCAATACTGATCATCTTCCCCATGGTTAAATCCAAGGATGGTACAGCGCACAGCTGCATCTTCTCTTTTCTTATGACCATTCACTCATCACTACGTTTCAGGCTTTTGTAAGGTATGGTGTATACGATTAAAAAGAGAGAGAGCAGAGAAGCATTTGGTGCTCTACAAACTCTTTCATTAATAGAGATACACCAATCTGTCACTATAGAAAATGGGGGCCAAGGTGCTTTCTACCAAAATAAAGTTTTTAAAATTTATTTTTATGACATTTAGGTTCACAAGCTGAAGTATTCTTCTTGGTACCTAAGGGTTTCTAAAATCTCAGAAGCTTATGCACTTAGAGTACTGTTTTTGATGCTTGTTTTTCTATTGGCTATGAAAACTTTCACAATTAGTTAACCTGTGATCTTCCGAATGTTCTCTATAGAAGTCAGTCAACAACATCAGCTGAAAGCTTCTGTCTATACATTACTCTGTGGTCTCCAGTTCTGGACCTATTTTTTTGTGAAAAAAAATAAAATAAAACAAAACAAAACAAAAAATCAAACAAACAAAAAACCCCAAAACAAACCAAACAACAGTCCAAGGTGTACCTATTCGAGTGTTGTCACTTGGAAAAGCAGTCTTTGGGAAGCTAGATAATAATTCATCCCCTATCACCAACTCCCATAAAAAGAAAGAAAAATCAGCATGGAATAGTATATGGATTTACTTGTGTATAGGTTTTCCTTAATAGAAGTAATTTTGTTTTGATGATGGGGGACTTTTAATTACTTTGATTGTGAATGACTAGGAAAGGAAGGGAGGGAGAGGTGGAAAGAAGGAGGGAGAGGTGGAAGTAAAATAATGTCTAGCACAAGAAGAGGTGGTGAAGTAGAAGACACAGTAGAAGGGAGGAGGATTGCAAAGCACCTTTGGGAAAGGCAGAGGAAGGAAAGGGAAAGTAAACCCAGGTCAAGATGTGAATCTAGTCTAGTCCATATTCTTATGTGTACTAGTTTGATGTCATCATGGATGTTGCAAAGACTTGGTAAACTGAGAATTGGAGAGGAGTCTTTGAGAAGTACTACCCAGCCAAGATAGGATATGTAGGTTAAATAAAAGTTACCTAAAGTATTTCTAACTCAAACGTCCAAGTTATTCCATTGTCTCCTACCTACCATCTCCCTAGACCATAGCAATAATGGGAGTCAGAAGTCAACCATCCCAAGTTCCAAGACTTGGCAATGAACTTTGAGATAACTGCTTGGCTTCTTATGGAGTCAACACTTGAAGACAACTTTAATTTTGATGCATAAATTATGGCTTAAACAAAAGGTAGTCATAATGTTACAGGCAACCTAATGGGACATTTCAGTGATCTAACTTGTAGCCTCAGGACAGTGTCTAGAAGCCAAGCTCCATGTCTGCACAAGCAACAGACTTGCTGTCTGAGCACAGTACTCCTGGTCTATAATCCTCTCATTCTACTCAATGCCACATGCTATCAGCCAGTTCATTTCAGCTATTAATTTCTGTGTTCAGACTCTAGGGACAAGTGAAATTACCACTGGTATATTTTTAGAAAGGGGATGTAGCAAATACTGAACATTTCATTTTCTTGAATCCATGTGAGAAATAATACTATTTTGCCTATTAACCCTGATTCGGTCTTATTTTTTTAATGGGAATTTACATGTCTTAGAAAATAAAAAGCCAGAATAGACATCTCAACTAATATTGTACCTAATCTAAATGCTATGAGAGCCAGGGAAAGGGTATGTGCGTATTATGTATATTTACCCAAAATGAAACACTCTTCCTTTCTATTGAAAACATATTAAAGTGAAGCTTAACTTCAATATTCACAGTCAAATAGCACATCTGCATAAAGGACAGAAGTAATAGTTTTAGTTTTATGAGAATCAAAAGCCACAAATAGCTAAAAGGCTGATTAACCTTATAATGTTTGTGCAGCACAACCCAAAAATAGTCTGAAAGTAATTTCTTCTAAGTCATAAGCAACCTTGAAGTATGGTCATACTTTGCACAAACAGAAAACTTATCTTCTTCCTTTTAAAAGTGAACTTCAAGTATAATGTCATAATGTTTGGTAAAGGCACACCTTCTGGACAGGAAGGAATAAAAATTGGCCTTAGAGACTGAGCATTCATGAGGAATGACTGTTAAAAAAAGATCACAATAAAAATACAAGGTAATTTTCAAAACTTAACAGCAACCACAAAGAAGAATAAATAGTTTAGCTTTCTACTCTCCAAAATGCAATTAATTAAAATAAAAGAACATCATGGAAAAAGAATGCTCACTTTCTCCATCAGTGGATATTATGACACTATTGTCACATTGTGGGCATCTATTTTTTATTTTTATTTATTTATTTATTTGCATCCATTTTTTAATGTCAACATTCATGAGGTTGTCCATGTTCCCCTAAGTATTTTGACTTGTCATGAGATTATATTCTTAACACTGGTTGTAGCCATGTGTTTTGAATAGTTAATCACACACTTTGAAAACAAGAGGAGGCATGGGAGAGGGAAAGAGAGAGAGGAGGGAGGGAGGAAGGGAAGAAAGGAAGGAGGGAAGGTAGGAAGAAGGAAGACCATTTGCTCCTCAATAATGCATTTTCTGAAAAAACAAAAATGCTAAGAAAAACAAGTGTTTATTAATTTAACTTGTTTTATTAACAGAAACAGTATATTTGCCAGGCACTAGAATTAGAGAAAGATTAAGAGAAGTCCAAGCATCAAAGTATGATTCTCACTAAATTATATTTCTCACTAAATTCTGAATGTCAGCACTTGCTTAAGTTAACTCATCACTGGTTCAATCTTGTTCAACATTTCCATTACCTTGGAGACATGCTTATGAATTTTAAGATGATAAAAAATATAAGATGAATTATTAATATGTTGGACCAAATAATCAAGTTTCCAAAATATCCTGAAGCAGAAATAATAGCTTATAGCCAATAAGATAATTCAGCAGGGAAAAATATGAAGGTACATACTACATGGATGAACTGATAGCAGTTTGTCTGGGGACAAGAAAACTCCAGGGTGTCCTAAGCATATTGAATGAACAGCATGTCTCAGCTATGGAAAAAGTTAATACAATTTTAGGGTTTGTTGATAGAAATATGGGATTCTGCTTATGTAAAGTAATGCTTCCATTTTACTCTAATTAATTAAACACTTTTTTTCCTTCTTTTTGTTGTATCCAGATACCTAACAAGACCTGGAAATAGACAATGGTCAGAGAAGAGCCCTCAGGAGTTTTACAGTGTCTGAAAATAGCACTGTTTGAAGAGCAACTGAATATGTAAGCCTGGAGAAACCAGGACTTCAAAGGGGTTGATGCTTCATGCATAAGAGGAGTAAACTTGCCCTTTGGGTATAACCAGGCCAGTGAATGGAGGGTTTGTGAAGGTACATTTCAGCTCAGTAGAAAAACAAATTTGAGAGGTGTAGGGAACAGTGTTCCTCAGAGAAGTAAGCTGCTAAGCACTGGCAGTATTCAAGCAGAAACAAAAAGAACATCTGTTAAGTAAATAAAGAATGTGTATCTGCCCTGATCTGGGCATGGGAGCTGGGTGCTGAGCTTCATCATGTCCAAGGTCACAGTTGACTCTTAAGATCCCATGATTCTAAAAGGAAAAGTGGGATTATCTTGGCCATTACTGAGTAAGAAGGAACCATTAATGTTTTCTTGGGATGCTAGTACTCATATTATTTTTCTACTAAAAATTTCTATTATCATACTTTTTTCCTCAAACGGAACCCAAATTAAAAATAAAAAAACTTTAATTATATTACTAGTAACTTATTCTTAAGGAAATATGCCATACTAAATATAACTTTTCATGACTTCAAATTTGCCTTCTTGAATTGAAGCTATGCATGCATCAACTTCACTTGGAACCCAGGGGCATGCCGTGGGAAGCCATAATAATTATGATTACAGTTAACACAATCTTCAGGTGTGAACTCCACACCTATAGTTTCCTCTGATAATTCATAATGGACTGTTACTTCTGCTTTGCTTAAATGTTCTCAAAGTTATTTTTATTTTTGGCATAAAGATAAAAAAGTCCATATTTATTATCAACCACATAGTACTCTATCTGCCCTAAGATTATCTTCTCAAGTACCTAATACATAAAAATAATGACTTTGTAGACATTTATTTGTAAATGAGGATTTTTTTTCCCTTTGCAGGGTGAAGATTGTTACACTTATTATAACAGTCTCATCATATCTTTTGGATGGATTCTTCTGAATTTTCTCTAATTCCACCATATTTTGAAGATGTAACAATTAAACTTGTAATGTATAGCTGCCATAATTTTTTGTGTATTATATAGAAACTGTAACAAACTACATGACAGTTCTCAGGATTTGCTTGATCTCTTTAATTATACAGAATTACACAAATTAAGAAAACCTCAATGAACTCTAGAGTCCTTCTCAGGCACCTATATTCACACCCAGTTATAAAACTAGAGTTAGAGATTAAGAAATTAGAGCAAACACTCTTCTTTTACACAGGGAAGTAAAGTGATGTGCCCAGGTGCCAGGACCTGAAAGTAGACCCCAGAGCTTTGACCCAGAGGCAAGGGTTATTTCTATCATATTTATCTGCCTGGTTCCTAAGTGCACAGCCTACTTTTGATCATTTTTCTCTAAAGCATTACCTTTTACATGACTGTGCTAAAAAATTAATTTACTATTTTTTTGGCCTATATACATAGCCTAAGGAGGTTTTTCAAAAATTTATCCCTATCTGTTTGGCATGGACAAGTTATTTAGCCTCTCTAAACCTCGTTTCTCTATCTGCAAAGTAGGAATAACATTACAAACCTACCTTTAAAGTGTGTTGTGAGAATTAAATGAGATGGCATAACATGTTCATCACTGTCATAGAGCACACAGCATGAACTCCTTAAGTGGTTGCTGTTATTGATGACATCCTAATTAGTTTAAGATGACCTCAAATGTTACACACAATTCTCTCTAGGAAAGACTTGCTTAGAAAGCTGGGGAACATACGGAGATTCCACAGTGACTGCTTCACCAGGCACAGGCTCAGGGTTGTGTGCACTCACTGTCAGTTTGAATTAGAGGGAGAATCAATCACAAGCATGTGGCACTTAGAAATATGACAAATATTTTTAAAATGTTGTTCGGAGAGCCTAACTTAAAACAGCATGAACTTATTCCATTTGAAAACATCCATGAAATAGCTAAGTTACATTTTCCTTTCAATAATAGGTTGCAAAGGGGGAACAAAGTTATAGCTTAAGCTCTCACAAACACTCTAAATAACTCTGTAGTTACTAGGTAACCAGGTAGTGTGGGTGAAAATGAATTCAGGTGTTTGCACTGAAGCTTCCCATGCACCCGAGGTGGGTTTTGTCCTGGCAAATGGTAACCTAATGAACAATTCCACTGCCAATTGCATTTACAGAGTTGGTAAGGCTGGCCATAGAATGACTCACTCCCCAGGAGTGCTTTGAATATGGGGAGATAGTCCAGAACAGGGCCTTAAAGAAAGCATCAAAAGTCAGGCATATTTCATGTAGAAACAAGAACCTTAAATTGGGAACAAAAAGCACATTCAGATATCTCATTTGAGCAAAATGTTTGTAGAGAAGGTATAAAGATTTCCAAGAACGGGGAGTTGGATGATAAAGGGCAGATATCAATTTTTATGCTATGGTAAACAAATTCAAGTGTAGCATTATTTAATGATCAAAGAAAAAACTAAATGACCTATCAAAGGAGCATTGTTTCATCTATTTTTAACTCTAACAACTTAGGAATTTGGATCTCCATGTGTTCCTTCAATAAACTGCAATAAGGTATGGATGTTTCAACCTAGTCTTTGTCTCTCATCTTGTAGCAAAGGAGTTAAACCCATGGGCTTTAGAGGCAGATTGGTGAGGATTTGAACTCATTTCTCCTACTCATCAGGAACCTTCAGCAAGTTATTCAGGCTTCTTGAGCTCCCATTTCCATGGATCTAAAAATGAACAGTCACCACTCTCCACATGGTTACATAACAGCAATTGCAAGGAAAGGGCCTAATGCAATGGCCTTGCATCCAGCACAGGTACAGTCCATCTAATTTCCTAACCCATTTGGCATTTAATTACATGTTTGATTGTTACCACAATGCCCAATGGATATAATGTACGTTCTCAGTAAAGTGACTCTCCTGTGGGTAATTCTCAAGCAGGTGGACAGCAAAGAATGTACTACCCTGGTGGTAGGCGGCTGAGAAGGAGAGATGTGTACAGCAGGCATGTCCAACCTGCAGCCCAGCACAAGTTCTTAAAACAATATTGAGATTTTTTCTGACCTATTTTTTTTTAACAGCTCATTGCTATCATTAGTGTTAGTATATTTTATGTGTGGCCCAAGATGATTCTTCTTTAAATGTGGCCCAGAGAAGCCAAAAGGTTGGATACCGCTGGTGTACAGAGTTTGAAAATAAGAAGTCTCCCATCCCTGATGTGATGCACTTTGACTGGGGAGAGAGGAGAAGTATGCCTTCCATCCCTGACTCTCAGCCAGAAACACTAGGCTGAAAGAGACCTACTGGCACAGAGTTCGGCAGAAATAATGCCCTTTTTTAAGTTGAAATATCGTTATGTTACAGAATTACATGCTTATGATTTTGTAATAAAAGATTTGATATAGATTACCAGGCCATAAAAAAGGGCGTTACTTCTGCCAGACCCTGTATGTATTTCTCAAAAGATATGAAATATAGTCAAGAGTCAACAACTCAACTTGAGTTGATTTGTTTCTGTTTAGTGATAAGCTGTGACTTAGAATCAAGCTAGTTCGGTCCCTTAAAGAAAACATTACTTTTGTGATCAGTGCTCAATTAAAACAAATTCCCATTCATTTCTTTCACCTTTACTATTTTAGTCACATAAACTCATTAAAAAAGTTGACTTTTACATAACTATCTTTCCCTCAGTAATGAGGTTAAACAATAAGTACATTTAAAAAACATCAACCTTTTAATGTGTTTTTCAAAGATTAGAACCATACAGAGCTATGGAAGAGAAAGTAGGACCATAAATAAAATAATGCTTAAAAGTTAATAATGAGATTTCTGGTTGACATGGTACAGTAAATTCACGCCTTTACGAGCCTCCTCTGTTCCAAACATGTGGCAATTACAGATGAAATATAAAGAGTGAAAACCAAAAAGTTGTAGTTTATCTCCGAAAGCCAGATAAAACATCTCTGTGGCTAGAAATGGATTCGAATCACAAAACAGTGAGCGGGTCTGAAGGCACAGGACCTGCAGGTGTCCAGATCCAGAAGCAGCACTGACTGCTGAAAATTCTGTTCCTACAGGCAAAACAATCTAAGACGACTTTCCTGGAGATAGGGAGACCTGAGCCAGGTTAACAGTGTGAAAGCAAGCAAGAGGAGTGGGCTCATAAGTGAAGGCTGACAGCAAAACAAACAAGCAAACAAACAAGAATTAACAAAAACATATGCCAAGAGGTATAGCCTTATAAAAGTTTGAGCCTGTAGAAGAGAAATGGATAAGACATGAATCAGAACCAGGTACTGAAGCAAGCCACGTGCTGGCTTTGTAACAGAGTGTGTGGTCCTCATTGTTGCCACAGGCAAGGGTGTCTGAGATGACAAAGAAAACCTGGTTCTGGGCTGGCAGTGTTGCAGGCCAAGTGAAAGCAATCCCAAAATCTTTAGAGGGAGAACAGTGAGCCCAAAGGGAGAGAAAAAAATACTAGCAATAACACAAACTCAGTTTTAAGACATCCTACTCAAAATGAGTCAGCAAACCAAAATTCCAAAACACATTAAGTGTTAAAAATGTCAACAAAATCAACAATTTCAATAAAAACTCCACTCCAGATTAAATTAATCTTATGGAAATACTGTATAACATTATTTTAAATTATGCTTAGGGTGATCAAAGAAATAATTTTTTAGAAAAAGAAAAAAGTTACCAAAACTGACTAAAGAAGAAATAGAAAATTTATTAATTTGGGAAATTAATAACTGTAATGAAATTTGATTAAAAAAATCAGAATGTACTCTCTCTCCTCACACTCAAACAAGCTAAGCCACCAGACTAAAAAGGTTTTACAAGTGAATTTTACCCAGTTTAAAGAAATCCTCAAACTAAGTCAACTCATTTATCAAGGTATTACTTTGAGATCAAAGTAAGACAAAGACAGCAAATTTTAAACCAATCTTATTTATGACTACAAAGCAAAATTATTAAACAAATAATTAAACAAGAGGCAAAAAAAACTTTCTTCAGTTTTAATAGACAAAATCAGAAAACAGACAATAGAAATAAAAAGTGGGCGTATGAGTCTAGTCAATTTATGTAATCCAGCATCATAAGGTAAATCCATCATGCCTCAAAAAGCAAACATAAAAACAAACAATAACTTACGTTTGGTCCAAAATGTGGAATCTAAGTTAGTGATTTTCTATGAAAAAATAACATCCACAATAATTCTGATTGTACACATGCAGGGCTCTGTATGTTTGTTTGTGCAGACATGGCATTTTGAATGATTAACTCCAGCTTGCTGCGTAAAGATGAAAGAACTGTGTTCAACAGAAAGTGAGCACTCACATTCATCTACTCCTGCTTCACTGCCCATGTGTACAGAGCCTAATAGCCCGGTGCCCTAGACCGCAATTTGCTTATTTTGATTTTATACATGTGCTCTTGCACTATTGGCAAGATATTCAACAATCTTAAAAACAAGAACAACAAGAATAAAACAGAAATGCAGGACTGTATTCCACTTTGCCTGCTGTACCACGTGGGTGCCCTGAAGTAATATGTGCCTGCCCTGCCCACAGGCTTCCCCTCAGAAAGGCAGACTCAGGAATCCTTTCTGCAGAATTGTTGGGGCTCATGACACATACATCCAGAGAAAGCAGCCTGCTACCATGGTTACCAAGAAGTATACTAAGATCAGCTCCTAAGCAAATATAAATGGATAATCAGGGGAAAAGCCTACCTTTGACCTGGCTTGGCTACAGAACCTACTCAAGAGGGGTGAGTTGCATTGGATAGTGAGAAGCTTGGGACACTCAGAGCAGGTGACAGGGAAGGGAGGGGTCTCCTACACCCCCTGGAATTCATCTTGGTTCTTCTTTAAGCCTACTTTATAATGCAGCCTTACAGGTATAATATAAGCCTGAAGAGATTACATACCTGCCACCCATTATCACTCATATGCCCTTGTATGCTTACAGTAAATCACTAGTATATCCTAGATTGATTTGGGCATATCCTATCTCTCCTATGCTCCTCCAACACACTCTCCCTTTCTCTCTCTCTCTCTCTCCATATATATATATATATATATATATATATATATATATATATATATATATATATATATGATGTATTATATGTAATATATATATATAATATATAACATAATATATAACATATATCATATATTTGAGTATATATTCAAGGTCTGGCAGAAGTAATGCCCTTTCTATGAGCTGGTAATTTATACCAAATCTTTTATTACAAAATCATAAGCATATAATTCTGTAACATAACAATGTTTTAACTACTTTAAAAAGGGTATTACTTCTGTCAGACCCTTTATATTATATCTAAAAAATATACATATATACTCATATATAACACATATATATTTGGAAAATGTTATCAATGCTATACTAATATATCCTACTTTAGAGAAAGCTGTCTAACTTTATTTTACCCAAATTTCCAAAATGTTTTATTCACACATTTAGCAAGCTTTTATTAAACCACCATACTGTATATGTGCTGGGGAGACAGCAAAGATCTTGATGGACAAGGCCTCTGTTCTTTCGAACTTACATTCTAGTTGGAGGACAGTTAATGACCAAGTGAACAAAGATAAGTCCAGACCCATCCTATAAAAAAAGTCAAATCAACTAGTGTGACAGAATGGTGAGAGTCTCAGTGGCCTCTTCAAGAAAGTGAAGTTTGAGGTGAGACCTGAACGATAAGAGCTGGCATGTGAAGATCTGGGAAAGAGAACTGCAGTCAAAGGGAACAGCTGGTGCAAAGGCCCAGGGGTCAGAACAAATTTGCATGCTTAATCCTTTCTTCACAACAACCTGTTAGTATTAGGCAGAATAGTGAATCAGGGAACCTCATTTAGGAACTACTTGAGGTACCAGAAATACTGGTTTAATTTGAATTTAGGAATTATGGATGGGCATGCTAATTTCAGAAACTTAAAAAAAAATTGCTCACAAAGAGATCCATTTGGAAATGCTGATAATAATTCCCTTTCAAGTAGTGTAGGCACCAAATTAGATCTAGAAGTCCTAAGAAAGAGACAGTATAGCAAGCTAAGATGTGATTTACTAGAATTTTTTTTCTGATAATAGACAATCACAAAATAATTTTGTTTTGGAAATGAAAGTAATGCAAATATCTAATTGTCACAGAAATCCTATAGAAAAAAACTAAGGGAAAGATCATTTTTTGAAAACAAATCTACTAGGAAACATTGGGAAAGGAATGAGAACTGAAGATATGATCAAACAGAGAAGCTGGATATCCAGGGGATATAAACAGAGATCTATCTTTTCACAAAGTCAGTTGGGAAGCCAGACTCGTGGAAAGCAGCCCTGCTGGGAGTAGTCTGTGGCAGTCGTAGCATCAACTGGCCAGCATGCCCCCAGGACTCTGCAGAGCATGAAATGAGCGACCACTGCTCGAGGCAAGTCACCTGGAAGTCACTTGGGCTGACTACAATTCACAGGTCATGAGTGATAGGCAGAAAGCCAACGCAGGGAAAATGTGTGTAAAGACCTTCAAGAAGAGGTCACAGTTTAGGAGCACGTGGAAATCAGTTAAGAAAGAATTCACACAGGACAGGCAGGAGAAGTGGGAGTAAGTAAACAAGGTAATGAGGAGGGTTGTATTTTGTGTTTTAGTAAAAAATGGAGTATCGTACCATTATAACCAGTAATCTTACAGAAATATATGGTAAATTCCTCCAATTTCAAATCTAACTTGAAAGAGGTGCTAAACCGGATATAAGTGCAAAAAATAACCATGCTGCTGGGTACTCTTTCATCTTGAGGAAAAAAAAAAAACATGCTCAAGCAAATCATTTATAGGATGGAGTGTTCTGATTAAATCAATTTCCTGATTAGATAGACTAGATTTTTAAAATAAAGTTGTCAATCTTTCTTAGAGATATCCGCTAAGAGCAATAGAACAGACAGACAGTCCTGAAGCATATTTGAGCATATGTGCTCAAAATAATTAAGTATGTTATTAAAAAATAATGTACTGCAGAAACCAACATGAAACATTCACAAAGATAGAAATTCAATATGAGAGAAACCTAACTTTTATATTTTTCCCAGCACCCTCTGGATCTTCCCATATCCATTTTGGAGACATTTGCCCTCTCTGCCCATATTGATCCCTGCTGGAGTACAACCCCAACCTCTAGGAGGGCAGAGCCCAACGCAGGCTCTCTCATCACCTAATCGCCAGTGCTTTAGAGTACTCAACAGTGTCCATTCTCCCTTGAGCTCTGTCCTTCCTAGGGGGCTGACACTGGACATAGGAGAGAGAAGCTTTAGGCAATCTAATTCTATACTAAAGTCTGGAGGGCACCGAAGAGAAGTTCTCCACCCTGTGACAGAATGACAAGCACTGGAGTACCAAGTGAGTCTCTTCCCCTAAAACTACTGCTGAAAGTGAAGGAGAATTTTTTTATACCTTTAAAAAAATGCAATCCATTAAAGAGAGGAATTCAAGGTATTTCCCCATGACCCACGCCATAGAACACACTTTTTTTTAAAGTTGAAGAGTAAATCTGCAAACACTGTAGCCTTTTAGAAGTACAACTGTTTAAAAAGAGTATACTTGGCAAGCTGCTCAAATAGTCTAAAACAATGAACAGCTTGACATTTTTCAAACAAATATTTTAAAACTCAGGTCCACATGTGCACTGAAATTAATGCCATTTGTTCAACAATAATAGACTTGATTCATATCCACTCTTGTTCATTGGATTGTATTTGCCGATTTCATTAAACCTTCAAAAGGTTACAGCTGGTTTGACATATGAAAAATTCCACACCTCTAAAAGAGGAAATTTTGTACCAGTTCTTTTTTCATAAAACCACTCCTCAGAAAAAAATGGTAAAACATGGGTCTCTATTCCTTACTATCATTGATTATATATTCAAGCTTTTATTATCTAAGGATATGTTATTAAGGAAACAGAGCAGGTGGTCATAAACAAATCTGGGACTGAGAACATGACAGACTCTACTGGGAATTCCAAAAATTGCCTGGAGAGAACTTTGTAGGAATGTCTGGAAACCTGAGCTCTTTGAGCTAGGGCCATAAGATACCAAAGTTGGCATAAACGTTAATGAGACCACCTTTGCACTCTTGGCTGGTGGGCCTGGGGGACATTTTTATCATAGACAGGATTCTGGGATGCAGCATTAAGCAATGTCAATTGTCTTCCTACTTTTTCTTTCCAGAACACTAAAAAAATCCTCAAAAAGGATTCTGCCAGGATTAACAACAGAAGAGCTGTGTTAACTCCAGAGAAATTGAAGCCAGACTTTAAGTGTTCTTTATAAAGCTGCTTGAATCAGGAAAAACTTCTTGACCATGCCAAAAACATGTTATGATCAATGTGGGTTAAATTAGGGCTT
Source organism: Lyroderma lyra (assembly GCA_004026885.1). NCBI lineage: Eukaryota > Metazoa > Chordata > Mammalia > Chiroptera > Megadermatidae > Lyroderma > Lyroderma lyra. The sequence continues at coordinate 150,428 of PVJL010003197.1, forward strand.
CCATAATTGTGACAGTAATTTCTACAATAAGATCTTTAACAGCTACTAATGTATAAAACCTGCCAGCCTAAAAGGTTTAGTGACACAAATAACTATTACACTGTCAAATCCTGAGTGACAATAAAAGTCCTGGAATTAACCCCAAAAATGTATCTAGGCTATAGCTACTGTGCTTAGATACACTTTTAAAAAACTCCAGGGTTGGGGGGTGGGGTGGGGAGGAAATAGCTACAATACTTTCTACAAGTGGTACCCATGACCTTCCTGTCTTTATTTCCTCCCTCATTTAAAGTCTTCAGATTTCTAGTTTCCTCAATGGTTTCATCTCACCAAGATGTCCAGACTACTATTTTCTAGTTGTGCAAGTTACTTACATTTCCTGTGTCTTTGTTTCTTTTCTATAAAAGTAGAATAATAATAATTACATAAGTCATGTAAGATAAGGCCTGGCCCAACAATAAATTATTTTTATTATTTTTATTATTTCAGTCATTTATATAGATTTATGAAAATAGATCTTACCACAATATAGGGGAAGCTTTCAAATTCTTGATAATTTACTTCCAAGTTGTTCAGCTCTCCTATCTAAAATTTCAGCCAAGGAGTATATTTTATTTTACTTTGGAGTGTCAGAAAGCATTTCAAAGAAAGTGGATTTGGGTAGGTCTGGAAGGCTAGTGGCTAACCCCAGACTTCTATAATTCAAGCCACTGGACAATACATGGGTCCAGCGGGAGCTTTCCAGAAAGTCAGCTCTCTAGTAAGTAATGTACCTAAAGTCCTCTCAGATAGAGTTTAACCAGGTTAGACAAAAGTACACCACAGGAATTTATGGCTCCAAGTGGTGACATTAAAATAGTTATATTTAAAGTCACTTTCTGAAGCAGAGGCAAAGCGTCAAAGGCAAAAGATGACCAGAGGTGTTTCCCCAAGTGTGTAGACCACTAGCATCAGAATCTTCTGTGACATCTGGACAAATGCAGATTTTTGAATCACACCCCAGGTCCACTGAATCTAAATCTCAGCATAGGTCCCAGGAATCTACATTTTTATTAACCATGCTGATGATTTCTATGCATGCTGAATTTTGAGAACCACTCTAGGAAATTCAACTCAGGGTATGAGACTGACCTATAATCTGTACTATTGCTCATGGATCTTTTGTGTCAGATGAAAGAGCCATGGGTTGGTTGATCTCTGGCTTACCTCCATTACATCCCATGGGACCCTTTTATTTGTTTCATCCCTGTATCCCACCCCAGGCTCAAACAAAGAATCCAACTTTAAAAATCATGCTGGGGCCAAAGGAAGTAACTGGGAAGAGCTGGCCACCCTGAGAACTTGGCTCCAAGAATATTGCCTTTATAGGCTTCCTTCCTTAACATATCTTTGGAAAGATTATCAAATTTCCATTTTAAAAAACAATCATAAAGGGGAGACCCATGAAGGTGGAGTAGGTAAACACTGTGCCTGCTTTGTTCCGTGAATACATTAAAATTACAAATAATTATTGAACAACCAACATGGAGAACCATCTGAAGTCTAGCTGAATAGAAGCTTTATGACTAAGGATACAAAAAAGAGTGAGACTGGTAGGAGGAGTGCAGACACAAAAGGAGACAAATCTCCAGTGACAGTAGAGAATCACGAAGAATATTTCAGCTGCAGAGTTTCCTCCCAGAGGAGCAAGGGACCCCAGCCCCATAGCAGGCTCAGTACTGACACCGAACGAGGAGCACCCAGTGCAGATGACCAGGGAGACAGTGCCAGGGCCCCACAGGGCATCTACTACATAAGACTATCCAGAGATACTGGGAGATGTAGCAGATTTACCTAATATATAGAAACAAATACAGACAGGTATCCAAAATGGGGAAACAAAAAATACATCTCAAATCAAAGAACAGCAGAAAATTCCAGAAGAAGACTTAAACAAGATAGAGGCAAGCAACCTATCAGATACAGAGCTCAAAATGATGATTTTAAAGAATGCTCAAGGAACTTAGTGAAAACTTCAACAGAGAAATAGCAAGCATAAAGAAGGAAATAGAAACTATAAAAAAGGACAAGTCAGAAATAAAAACTACTGTAACTAAAATTCAGAATGCAATAGAAGGAATCACTAGCTGACTAGATAGATAGACCAGAGGATTGAAAGACAAGATAGCAGAAAACATCCAGACAAAACAAACAAACAAACAAACAAAAAACAAAAACCGCACACAAAAAAATGAGGATAGTTTATGGGGCCTCTGGGACAACATCAAGAGCAACAACATTTGCATCATAGGTGTACCAGAAGGAGACGAGAGAAAGCAAGGAACTAAGAAACTACTGGGAGAAATAATGACTGAAAACTTCCCTAATTTGGCGAAGGAAACAGACATACAAGCCCAGGAAGCACAGAGAGTCTCAAACAAGATAAATACAAATAGGCCCAAACCAAGACACATTATAATTAAAATGGTAAAGGTTAAAAGACAAAGAGAGAATACTAAAAGAAGCAAGAGAAAAGCAACTAGTTACTCATAAGGGAACTCCCATAAGACTGTCAGCTGATTTCTCAACAGAAACTCTGCAGGCCAGAGGGAGTGGCAGAAAATATTCAACGTAATGAAAAGCAAGAACCTACAACCAAGATTACTCTACCCAGCAAGGCTATCATTCAACATCAAAGGATAAAGACAAGACAAGAAAAAGTTAAATGAGTTTATCACAACCAAACCATTTTACAAGGAATGTTAGAGGGACTGCTTAAGATGGGGGGAATAAAGAGCAAAATTATGAACAATAATATGGTAATAGGTACACATCAACAATTGCCTTCAATTTAAACAGATTAAAAGCTCCAATCAAAAGTCATGAAGGGTATTGCACTGAGTGGAGTGTCAAACAGAGGAAGACAGATGCAAGTTGACTTTGTTTATGGGTGAAACCCAAAGAAGAAAACAAGTGGAACAGGAACAGAATCATAGATATAGCAAACATGTCTTTGTTGCCAGATGGGAGGAAGGCTGGGGCAGGGGGTGAAAAAAGCAGAAGAGGCTGGAAAGTTCAGTTTGGTGGTTACAAAGTAATAGTAGTAATAGTTATAGGATAGAGGGTATAACGTAGGAATATAGTCAATACTGTTGTAATAACTATGGGTGGCATCAGATGGGTACTAGATTGGTTGGGGTGATGGGATAAAGGTGGGAGGGGTGGGTGAAAAAGGGAAAAAACCAAGAAGTACAAATTCATAAAATAGTCTCAGGGATGTAAAGTTAAGCATAGGGCATGCAGTCAGTAACATTGTAATAACTATGTATGGTGTCAGAGGGGATCAGATGTATTGGAATGAGGATTTAGTAAGTTATATAAATGACTCATCACTGTACACCTGAAGCCAATATAATATTGTATATAAAATGTAATTGAAAAATAAAAATAAATGAGAAAAAAAGGATATAATAAAAAACAATTCAGAAAAAAAAAAAAACACCACCACTACCAAAACAACCATAGAACTTTAGGCTAAGATAGTAGATTTTCGAAGTATCAACTTAATCCCTGTCTTATAAGGATGAGAAAAGAGAATAGCAAATAGAAAATGTACCAAATAACTATTCTCTGTGGTTTACTTGTGAAGTAAAGTTAGGCAGTCTTTGAATGACAATACTATTTCAGGTTCTGCTAATAAGATTAGTCAAATTGTTTCTCTAAATTATAAATCAGTATATACCCTTCTCAGTTATTTAGACATTGAAGAATAAGTTAATCTCCTCTAGAGAAATGAAAAAGGAGAAAGGATAAGAATAATAAAGGATTTTAGCACATATATTACTGTTAAATTCAATATTTCAACTGTAATTGGAATGACTAAACATCTTCCTCTTTCAATGTCACATGCCTTATTTTATTCTTTCATCAGTTCAATTTTCTTGTATTTCTATATTTAAAAAAAATAAAAATTTTTCATTTGATCCATAGGGATGAGAAGAGGATATACTGATTCATAATATATATAAAGATGTGAAAATATGCTTACCCCTTTACTGTGCAGGGCACAGGATAGTATTACAAACTTTCACTCCAATAGTTTTAGAATCATGGTTCTCAGTTATGCTTGTGACATCCCTAGTAGGGAAAGCAAAACATCACCTCTGGCAAGAGTAGAACAGAGGAACTGGAGTGGCTTGGAAAGTTCTCCAGGGTCCCACAGCATAATAGGGGGGAATCCTCAAACATGAGCTATCTCAATTGCTCCACCATCTCAATTGCTCCATCTACTCAGTTTCATCTTGATGCTCAATAACAATTCACTACTAATAGCAACTCTATCATCCACACTTTGGACAGGAGACAACAAAGAAGGAGGTCTTTACAGAGTGTGAACTGGGGCAATACACGAGCAGCTGAAAGTCTGAAACTGATTTACATGCAAGCTAGCCAGGATGAAAGATTAAAGAAATGAGGGACCCATGCTAATTCAGCTGAGCTCTGGAATGCAAATAAATTGTACAAATGAGAAAGATATCAAGGTTATAATAGTAAGAGTGCAAGGCCAGCACAAGTTCAGCCAATCCCAGCAGCTTGTTAAAAGCAGTTCCCAGTCCCTCTCGGAATGTGTTTCCTGATTTCAGTTACATAACCCTATCTGCAGCAGCAGCCCCACACTCCATCCATCACTCACATTCCATGCAGCTAATTACCAAGCGCCAGCCATGCCTCTATGGGAGAGGGCTGAGAGCAATTTTGTAAGTCCTTGTGTTTTCATTAACGTGAAATTCTCAGCTTTTTCAGGTCAGGGGAACACTGGGTGATAACAAGCTCTTATTCGTACGGAAGAGGGAAAAGCATGCTGGCTCAGTATAAGGAGCTAATGCTAGTTCCCAAGATTTGGGAAAGAAGATGAGAGTACTTGAAAGAATTCAAAAAGTATTTTTTAAAAAAGAAAAATAAATTGATAGGATGTTTTACATCTGAAGGAATCAATCGAGATATCATATAAAGGGCTGTGAGTATTACATTATCAAAGAAGACAAACTCCAGTAATAAAATGTGAACTGGTTAATGAGAATTCAACTCTGTATATTCTTTCTACTACAATGAGTGAAGAATTAAAAACTTTTTATATATTCATTCATTCATTCATTCATTTATTCATCAAGTAGAGGCTGCCCTGTCCCAGGAACTGAGGTGAACTCAAGAAATACAGAGGCCAGGTTTCCTTCCCTGCACTCCAGAAGGTATGTCTCCATTCTGCCTCATTCCATTTTCAAGCTGCATAGTAATAATTCACTTCTCTTCTCCACTAGCTTTTTAGCTAGTCAGTGAATGAGTACATTAAAAAAGTAAAAGAAGAAAAATGGATGAGAGGAGACAGAGATGGAGGGAGACACAATTCCTTTCAAAGAGCACATAATTCAGTGGTCGAGAGTTTGCTGCAAAGGGGCCATGGAGAACTATTGGCTTCCTGTTCCTTTGTAAGCTAACTCCTCCATGAGGCACCAACCCTAACCTTGTGCTTGATGAACCATAATTCACAAGTGGAGCCCTATCAGAATCACATTCATTTAGGATTGAAAAGAACTTAAAGACCCATTTAGCAGATTTGTTTTCCATGTACTAGCCACTCCTAAATGTATTTTAATGTGTCCCAGTCAGGGCACAATGAGGCAAATCAAACGGGGCAGGAAACAACCTTTACTGAGAAAAGTAGAATTCAATTTTTAGGATAGCCTGGTTAAAAATATTTATTATGATTATAATAGAGTCAGACTCTCATTAAGCCTTCACTTGATGTCCCTGAAAAGATTAATGGTAAAAAATTAAGACATCTGAAAATCCCAAGCATTGGGGAGGACAGAGAACAGCTAGAACACTTACATACTTCTGGTGGGAATGTAAACTGGCACAATCCCATCGAAAACAATTTGATATTACCTAGCAAAGCCAAATATGTATAAACCCCAAGACCCAGAAATTCCACTCTTAAGGTATATGCCCTAGAGCAACTCTTGCCTGTATGTGCCAGGAGACATGGACAAAACCTGTTCATAAGCAGCACTGTTTGAAACAGCAAAAACTGGAAACCACCCAAAAGTCCATCAACAGTCATATGGGAAGGGAGGCTGTGGCATATTCACACAATGGAGTATTATAAAACGTGAAAATAAATGAAGCACAGCTGCACACAGCAAAATGGATGCTATGTTTTTTTTTTTAAAGCAAATTGTATTAGACGATATATAATTAAAATAGTAGTATCATAAAGCTTTAAAATGCAAAAGTATGTAATATATATATTGTGTGTGTGTATAAATATAAATTCTTTTTAAAAAAACATGAAGGGATTAACACAAAAAGTTCAGATTAGTATTGTAGGGGTGAGGGAACACAGGGAGACTGCATAGGAGAAGACCCCAAGATAGAATTAACGGGATCAGTGATCTTAGGTTGACAGGTGAATTTACAGATGATCATTTCGTTGTTAGGCTTCAAAATGTACATAGATGGCACATATTCTGTTGTACATACCAATGGGTACACATACAAAAATTTGACAATTGTGATATAGTGTATGATGAAATACTACACATCCATTAAAATAAATTAATTAGATTTATATGTATTGATAGGAAAAGATCTCAGGACAAATTATGTAGGTTAACAGAAAAGCAAGACACAGAATAATACCGTAGTATAATCCTGTTTCTGTGACAGGTAGGCAAAGAAACTAAAAGCTCATGAACTACTAATATATAATAAAGTATATGTTTCTACTGGATACCTCCTGTTTGTCCCTCCAACTCACCCTCTACCCTGCTCTCTGACCAAGGAGGCTGATCTATAAGGATTGCATCAACAGGTTCTCGCTCCTGCAGGGTTCAGTCAATATGGAGCTTCAGCAGGCAAGTGGAGGGAGGGAGGGATGCAAATGAGGTCAGTGTGCTGATTCCCAGCTACCTTTCTGTGGTCCTGGAGGACTAGCTGTATCCCTCCAGCAAAGGTCTCAGTGCCATTAAGCTGTTTTTCACATACTCTGAAATTTGTTTTGCCCAAATAATACATGAATACTTGCCTCTTAGCAAGAAGTTACACAATACAGAAATATAAAGGCCAAAATATTAGTGTTTCCTTTCCCCATTCACACTAGCTTCTCTGCAGCACCTTCTCTGTGTCTAGGTTCCCACGATCACTCCCTCTTGTTGCCCTCTCTGACCTAAGGGTAGTAAACATCTGCTGTGGCTTTCTTCCAACCACCCGACACCTTGGAACTAGTCCTTTTGTCAAACGCAACTTAAATTCTCCTCATTTGAATGCACTGTCTGTTTCCTGGTGGGACCTCAACTGACAATTATAGATGGATATATGATAATAGAAAAAGGACTAGAAATATACACAGGAAAGATTATCAGTGGTTAACATTAATGAAAGAAGCTAGTATCAGGGGAAAAAGAAAACACTAATGTTTCGACCTTTATATTTCCATACTGTATAACGTCTTTCTAAGAGGCAAGTGTTCATGTACTATTGGGGCAAAACAAATTTAAAAGTACTTGAAAAATAATTTAACATGCAAACCTGGGGCATTTTAGTTAAAGGAACAAACCAGGTCATTTTACCTCTCTCTATGTGCATGGGAAGCACAATGCTAGCCACATAGTAGGTGCTGATAAGGAATGCTGACACTACAATCCAGTGAACCTTAGACTTAGAGGAGCTCTCAGAAGTAGGTTAGCTTCTATGGAGTTAAATAATAAGAGAGAAAGAATAAAAACCTCCTAGAACTGCTCAATAGAGACTTCCTAGAGGTGTGGGTAATAGTAGCCCCCACTAACTACAGGTGCTGGCAACAACTGGGCTGGCAGCCTATATCCTGGCCTGCATGGTATGCTCATAGCTGAGGCCTCAGGACCTCCGCAGGCCAAACTGTGCCGTGGTCTCTGAGAATGAGTATGCTCATATAGGTGTCGTGTCTAAGTAGGTTGACCAGATGTCCTGTTTAAAATGGGACCTCTGGTCAGTCTACTGCTAAGGTGTAACAGACTTCCAGCATATTATCTCCCTGCTTGGTACCCAGGGTCTAGATGCTTCTCTGGGCTAAGAATTCTGTGGTCAACCTCTTTGGTACCAAGATATGATCACTGGATGGACTATGAGCAGCTGAAGCTGAGGATGGACACCAATACCTGCTTACTAGGATGGGGATTAAACCAGGTCTGGTAATTTAAATGGTCCTTCAAAACTCAGATTAGATGTCATTTCCTCTGAGAAGCCTTTCCCCTCTTTCTGAGATTTTTTGTTAAGTGTGCTTCTTCTTAAATGACCCACAGATACTGTGTACTTCCTTTATCATAATAATTTTTATATTACTTTGAAATCTCCCATGTACTTCTGTGATACTAACCCGGAAGCTCACTTAACTGTAAGTCCTTTGAGGGCAGGAGCTAAGACTAAGTCTGTATCATAAGGAACAGTGACAGAGAATAGGGGTTTATTAAATACTAGAAGGAATAAAGAAAGGAAGAAGGAAGAAAGGCAGGCAGGCAGGCAGGATGAAAGGGATGGAGGGAGAGAGGGATGAAAGAAACCACAAGCTGCTGGATCCATAGATATAACAATACAAAAGAGATCATCCTGTCTTGCCCACTCTAATGACCTCTAAAGCCATGGGTATTCAAGAACCCATGTAAAGGTGAAGTCATTCTGAGAAACTCCTATCTACCAATCACTGTGCTAGCAGCCAGTGATATAATAGAATATAAGCAAACAAATAAGAAAACAGACCATAGTCCAATCCCCATTCCCATGTTTATATGCAGAAATATTTTGTTTAGCAAACTTCTGATGTTTCTAAATGTTTTAAAATAATCTCCCAAGGTCTCTCTGAAATATTCAGAGTACTAAGATATTTCTGTATATATCTATGAATTGTCAAGCAAGTGATTCTGTGAGCATGTTAATTTGCATTAGGTATAGCTATTGAAGACTTTCACTGGTTCTTCTGTGCTGAATTACCTCAAAAATTCTTTGCCAAAGTAACAAAAATAAATGTTTAACGTTAGCCCCTTCTGTCTCTCTGAGGGCTTTACAAAACTCAGAGTTATTTGAAAAGCATCATGGAAAGTAAATAATGAAGGTTTTGTGTTCTTTCTTTAAATACAATGAAACCATTAAGCAAATAAGGCAGTAATCATATAAGAGGACATTATGAATTAAAACAGACTTGAAAATTATTTCTATAAGAACTTAGGCTAAAATTCCACTTAGTTCAGTCGAGAATACTGCATTAGTCCCATCACATTAAATAATGCTACCATCAAACTGCCCCTCAGCACCCTTACCTCCATTTAAAATGTACCCACTGTACCCCATTGCCACGTTGCATCAGGGTGAGAATGCAAATGCTTCAGTCTTAAACAGGCCTAGAGTTTTCTCCAACTACATGAGAACTACATATACAGACCATGAAAAGAAGAGAAAGAATGTAACCAACACACAAAGTTATAATTTCCTATCTGAAGTTCACTACTTGACTTGGGCTCATAAGACATTGTTTACGATCATGAGTGAGGTAAGCAATATGTGATAATAAAAAAGAGGTGGAAAACATCGGGATGCACAGTTGGGAAGACAGTTAATTAGCATCGACTTTCAATTATTCACATGTGTTTAACCAGTGGCAATCTTAACATCTCAGGCTGATTTCCTGTGCCCCCAAAAGGATAAGATTTATAAATGGACAGAGTAGACAATTACTTTGTTCTGATTTGGGAGAGCCTAAAAAATCCTAAAATCCAAAATCTTCACTTTCTCTAGCCCCCTCACTGGCCTTACCATGGTACACAAAATTTCCGTATTATGCACTTTAAAATATTGACAATCCTTCACAAGTGGCAAATACAATGAGGGGTACAATACCGTAAACTGTTACCAGATTGTGGTTGGTTGTATGTGGGTGATTTGTGGGTGGTCCACACACTAGCTCAATATCCATTTCCCCTTGCTTTGAAAACAGAAATCTGGTTTCCTCTTGGGAACCACTTCTTTCCCACTCTCAGCCATGGTTTGGGTGAGGCTATGACCTCCAGTTCTGATGGTGGGCAGCCTACTTAGTCCTGGATAATCACAGAACTACCCCCCACCCACACCCACACCCCATGATGAAAGTGGGCAAATGGCTCAAGTCAAACTAATAAAAGTCCTGTCTAGGATTTTTGCCAGAAAAATTTCTTAATTTCTCTTGGGATACTAAGATGGTAGGATATAAGCCTGGGGCAATTCAGGCCTTTTGGACATCATTTATAGGCAGGTTGTCAGAGAATGGAGCCATGTTGAGAAATGTAGAGCCTTGTGAAGAAGAAGCAAACAGCTGACATCTTCTAGAAACCTGGTCAATTATACTAAAATTCTAAAGTTATATGAACAAAGATATTAAACCCTTATTGAACCAGTTTCACTAAGTTTCTGAAAATTAAAATTCCAGGAGTCCTGAGGAATACATAGGTATTGTTTCTCTAATTAGAATACATGGTGGAGAGAAACGCAGGCTGTACAGTGGAAGGAAACAACTAACAACCTGACTCTGTCCCTAAATGCTTAACCTTGGGCATGGCCCTTCATAATAAAATAAGTGAACTCCAGGCTCCCTTTAAACTGTAACGTGCCATGAATATAGAAATGCTTCTGAGACTGCAGTGAGAAACTAGAAAGAGTATGCTACAAAAGGCACATTTGCAGGCTTGCAAAGTGGGATGGGACTTGGGGGCTTGTTTAGCTGGACTGACAGAGGCAAAGGAAGGTGGGTTGTTGACAGGAAAATAAATAATTATGTAGTTGAACATCGATGGCTTGATAATTTTTATGGAACCAGCCCTGACTATCAAAAAAACACACTTCTGAGTCAAAGTCAAGACCGTTGCATTATCCATTCTCCTCCAGGAGCAAGCCTGCCCTAGAGGTGAGGAGAGAGGGAAGCAGTTGACATACTAATGTGTGACTTGGCCCTTTTTGCTCCATTGTGCCCTTGCCTGGAGTACCCTCCTCACTTGGCTCTTCCTGTGTAAAGCCTATTTGACCTTCAGCACCCAGTCAACAGCCCTTCTCCTCCATGGAAGCCTTCCCATGTCACTGCATTACTCAGTGATCTCTCTGCTGTCCTTAATCCTAGGTCATTTGTTCCTCTCACTTAAAAATTAACTGATTCATGGCTGGGCCTCTCTACACAGCTGGGAGAACCCAGTGGATTCTAGAAAGGACATGGCCAAGCTCCTCACTGACAGAGTTGGGTGAGAACTCAGGTCCCCAGCCTCCACATCCAGAGTCCTTCCCTCCATAACCACTGACACCTGCTGTTACTTTATCTTTATGTTCCTGTTGCCTTTCTACTTACTGTTCATTTCAATACCTTTCCCCAACTTTTTACTGATTGCTTCCTATGTGTAGGCATTCTGTTAGGTTCCTTATGAACATCTCCTATAATCATTAGGACACTTGTGGAGTTATACATCACCAGTCCCATTTTACAGATGTGTTACAGAGAGGCTGAGTGTCTTGTTCAGGTTCACAGAGCAGGAACAGGAGGAACTAGGATTTGAAACTTGGGCTATTCAGTTGTGAAGCCATTTTTTCCTTCACTATCATCATCCATGCCATCAATACCACATTATTATCACTGTTATTATTTAGCAAGAAATAGGTAATTTAAAGTAATTACCTTAAATTCTTTCAACCTTGCAATGTGAGTATCAATCTCATTTTACAGATGAGGTCACCGGAAGCCTTTGTTGACCACCACACCCCAGACTAGGCTGGTGCTATTCCTAAGTGCTTCTCTATCACCACTCTCTGTTTCAGCATTTAGCTACTGCCTTGAAAACCCTAGTTTTCTGTCTCTACCCATGAATTAGAAGCAATTTGGGGGCAGGAACAATGCCTTGTCTATTGCCCATGCAGGAAATAATTGTTACATGTATGAGGTTGACAAGCCTACAAGAAGCCTTTGCTGATGCTACAGAAGCACTGTCTATTTCAACCTGGCCCCTCCAACCATGAATATATGAGGGCATATCCACTTCCAGGCAGAACAAGAACAAACTGACCCAGGACTGCCAAGAACAGCGGGGGGAAATTGTCTCCCTTTGATTGCAGCTACACACTTGGCTTTTTCTCACCAAACCTGGTTTTTATGGCGTTGCTGGAGCCTCCTCAAAGCCAAATCAAAGCTACTTCCATGAGACAGATGGCAAAAGAGTGTAACATCTGTCAGACCTTTCAAATCACCAATTCCCCATGCAAGAGCTTCTGGTAACTCTTTCGAAATACCCAGTGGTTCTCCCTGAGCCATGCAGAAGGGTCTGCAATCTGAAATAGCTGACAAAAATCATCTTCTTAATCTTGCAGTAATTATTGAAGAATAATCTAACCAGCAATGGTTGCTGAAGAGTGAAGTGAATATTTTAGGAAAAGCCTTAATTTCCTCTTATACACATTCAGAATAATAGCATTAAACCTTTATTCCACAAACATCTATGAGGGCTGTCCAAAAACAAAATCCAGCCATAAATGCGTCTATTTTTCATATTGCATGGCTGGATACTTTCTGGACTGCCCTCATATTTCACATACACAGACATTTTACCCAAGAAGTACTTATTGCATATCTATGAAGAATCAAGCACTCTCCTAGATGCTAGAAAGATCATGGTGAACAAACAAAACTTGCTATCTCAAATGAACTCCCTTACCTGGAAGAGGTTGCTCATGAGGCCATTTGTATCACTAAGGTCAAAACATATATAATTAGTTTATCACATAAACTAATGGTTCTTTTGAAAATCAGGACCAAGAAGAAACTGGACCAAGACAGTAGTAATTCATAACTAGAAAGACAGTTTGGGACCAGGTTGCGAAGAATTGGGAAGGAATATACCCAGCTTTGCATAATAAAGTGGTATTTAGAGTAACAATATTGTTTAGTAAACTCTGGTTGGTTTACATAGTTAAGTGAATGAACTAGAGCTAGATACAGCAACATGAATAAGTCTCTAAAAATGTGCTAAGTATGTTGAGTAAAATCAATCAAGTTGCAAAACGATTCACTTTTACGATATTACAGGTATAATACTAAAAATCAATAACCTCATTTGCATATTAGAACATACATATGTAATAAAATAATCAAAATACATATGGTAACAATATACACAAAATTCAATAAGTGAATTCTATGGAGAAGAAAAAGAAGATATAAAGGAAGTATGGATAGAACTTGATATCTGTATTAGTTTTTAAAAATATATTGGTTTTTAATTATAGTTGATATTTAATATTATTTATATTAGTTTCAGGCATTCAGCATAGTGATTAGACATTTATGTAATTTGTGAAATGATCCCCACCATTAGTCTAGTACCAACCTCCCACTACGTATCCAGAAGGTGCCAAAAAAATGCATACAATTTAAGAAAGGAAAATATTAAAACTGTAATACTCAATATATACCAATAACAAAAGATGACTACAAGTCATGTTTGACTTCTACAATTACAAGAGGTGCTCAAAGTAGTTACCATCAGTGTCCAGATACTTCTGATTACAGCGAACTACTGCTTGAATAACTTTGACCAAAGTGTTCACTTGTATCACTGCACATGTTGTTTCAATTTCTTCACAGAGTACCACCAGTGTAGCCAGTTTTCCACAGTACACCACATACTTTAAGGTTCCCTCTAGGTAGAAATCAAGGGGTGTTAAGTCAAGAAAGTGTGGGGGAAACTCAAACAACATTCTTGAATTTCAAATACTGCTTCAAAATGGTCTTGCACTTTTCGAATGATGACTGTGCTGTCACCATTTTCTTTGACTGTCCTGCCTGTCACATGGCAATGCTAGCATTCATTTTATTAATGCCATCTTTTGAGTGAATGTCATACTATACATCACTACCATAACTCAATTCAACTTTGAAAAGTAATATATAGATAACATCACTTAAGATGTGTATACATTTTTTTGGCACTATGGTACAGGTATTACAATATTATTGACTATATTCTCTATGCTGTACTTTACATTCCCTTAAATATTTCTTACCTATCTATTTGCCCTTCTTAATCTATTAACCTTTTTCAACCAGTCACCCAAACTCCCTCCCATTTGGCAACATCAGTTTGTTCTCTGTATCTATGGTATATGATCCGGTTTCTGTTTTATTTTTTTTTGCTAATTTTGTGTTTTAGAGTGCACATAAAGGGAGATCATATGGCATTTGTCTTTCTATACTTGACTTATTTCACTTAGCATAATACCTTCCAGGTCCATCCATGTTGTTGTAAATGGTAAGATTTCACTTTTTTTTTTTGATAGGAAAATTGATTATTGACTAGTTTTGTTTTTTAATTCATTTTTATTGTTAGACTTATTGGGGTGACATCTGTTAGCAAGGATTACATAGGTTTCAGGCATACAATTCTACAGTGCATTGTCAACTTGATGTATAATAAGTTCACCACCTAATGTGACTTCCCTTTCCATCACCTTATATTTAGCTTCCCCCCCTCCTCTCCCACCCCCTCCCTTTTCTCCCCTCCCTAATCCACTCGTCCCCAAATAAACATTAAACTATTGATTGTGTCCATGGGTTATTTGTTTGTTCATTTCTTTTTTTCTTTGCTTTCAGTTTTATATTCCGCATATGAGTGAAGTCATGCAGTTCTTTGTTTTTTCTGTCTGGCTTATTTCACTAGGCATGATGATCTCCAGGTCCATCCATTTTGTCGCAAATGGCAATATTTCATCTTTTCTTACAGCTGAGTAATATTCCATTGTGTATATGTACCACAGCTTCTCTATCCAGTCATCCGTCGCAGGGCATTTTGGTTGTTTCCATGTTTTGGCCACTGTGAACAGCGCTGCAATGAACGTTGGGGTACATAAGTCTTTGCGGACAAAGGTTTTCTTTGGGTAGATCCCCAGAAGTGGGATTGCTGGGTCAAATGGTAGCTCCATTCCCAATTTTCTGAGGAACCTCCACACTGCCTTCCACAGTGGTTGTACCAGTTTGCACTCCCACCAGCAGTGTACCAGAGTTCCTTCTTCTCCACATCCTCTCCAGCACTTGTTATTCCTTGTCTTGTTGATAACAGCCATTCTCACAGGTGTGAGGTGGTATCTCATTGTGGTTTTGATTTGCATTTCCCTGATAGCTGATGAGGATGAGGACTTTTTCATATGTCTGCTGGCCATTTGTATTTCTTCATGGGAGAAGTGTCTGTTTAGTTCTTCAGCCCACTTTTTAATTGGGTTGTTTGTTTTTTTGTTGTTAAGTCTTATTAGTTCTTTATATATTTTAGATATTAGGCCCTTATCTGATACGTTATTTGCAAATATTTTCTCCCATTCAGTTGGCTGTCTCTTTGCCTTGTTGATGGTTTCTTTTGCTGTGCAGAAGCTTTTTAGTTTGATATAGTCCCATTCATTTATTTTTGCTTTTACTTCCCTTGCCTTTGAGGACAGGTTCATGAAGTCTTCCTTGAGTCCTAGGTCTATAAGTTTAGTACCTATGTCTTCTTC